>CM042840.1:148662054-148687445 GCA_023653725.1 Bungarus multicinctus
GCCTGTACAGAGATGGCAAGGCCCCGAAAGACCTCCAAAGGTTCACACTTCTAGCAATGGTAGTTTTGTTTTTTATCAGGTCTATTCGTTGATCCTTGACTCCCTCTTAGCCGGGCTTGGAGGCGGGGGAAGAGGGAGGGGAGGGGGGGCTGAGACTCCCCCTCCGATGGACGGTTACTCACTGGCCAAGGTGACCAAGGCCCCCCTAGTGCCACACTACGGCACCATTTAAACTTCCCCCAACGAGATGTCATCATTTAACCGACTCGGAAGGGAACCACTGGACCGCTGTAATCTAGCCAACAACCCCTCCCTTTTCCAAGCAGCACCAGACCCCATACACCCTAATTCTGTCAGATGGGACCACGACCCCCAGGTCTCCTTTTCCTAACCTTCGAAAACCACAGGGAAGAAGCACCACAATTCTGAATCACAATCTAAGAAGAGAGCTGGGGAAGGGACCCGGACACTGGAGGAATCCAACTACCAACCCATAGTCTGCCCTCAAATTTTGGAAGGCTGATCTCCGTCTCACTGGTCCTTTTGTTCCTGCAATAATAAGATGAAAAGTAAGATGAACAGAAGTCGGAGGGACCCATGGAGGTCATCTAGTCCGAAAACAGCCACCCCACTCCCTGGTTCCACAAAGCAGGCGGCAGCCCCAGGATCTCCTGAACAGCCTCCAGGGTGCCAGTTAATCCCTAATGTACACAAACAAACGAGGTAGTCTAATGCTTCAAAGATTCTAACAGTCACTTGCCGGTCATGGGAAGGGAGCTCCCCGCGAGGTCGCAGTACTAGTCCACCAACGCTGTGTGTTCAAATATTACAGACTGACCCTCCAGTACTCCCCTCGGTCCTTATGTTCCTGGTAAACTCAGAGAAAGGTACAATCATGAACAGAGTTCAGAAGGGACTTGGAGATCATCTAGGTCGACCCCCCTCTGCCCTCAAAACGACGGGACGGCGCCTGTCCTACGTCTCACTGGTGCACTTGTTCCTTAAAATCATCAGAACGAAAAGTCAGATGTAACCGAGTCGGATGGCGACCTGAGTAGGTCATCTAGTCCAACCCCCCGCCCTACAAATATTAAATGACTGCTCTCCTGTCTCCCCTGGTCCTTTTGCTCCTTAAATCAGATGAAAATCAAATGAACAGAGTCAGAAGGGACCTTGGAGGTCATCTAGTCCAACCACCTCTGCCCTCAAATATTAGAAGGCTGCTCTCCTGTCTCCCCTGGTCCTTTTGTTCTTTAAAATCAGATGAAAGTCAGATGAACAGAGTCGGAAGGAACCCCTGGAGGTCATCTAGTCCAACCCCCTCCTTACCTTTGAAGACGAAAGCCGCCCGCTGGCAGCGCCCGTGCACCCAGTGCAGGAAGCAGCGCTCCTTGAGGGACAGGTTGTGGTGAGACTCCTCCAAATCCCACATCAGGATGTCTCCGTAGGTTCTCTTCTCAAGCGCCACCAGCTCCCGCTGCTTCTGGCTGGACGGGGCCCCCAGGAGGAAGAGGGGCCGGAGCCTGTAGCCCCCCACCTCTGCCGCCCGGGCCCAGGTACGCCGCAAGGTGGCCCTCCGGCCGCTGGACGCCGGGTGGGATTTGATGGCCAGGAGCAGCAGGGGCTCCCTCGAGGGTCCCTGGCACGGCCCCTCCTGGGGAATCACCTCCCGGCACTTGTAGAGCTGCAGGGGAGAGTAGAGACCCTCGTAGACGCTCCGGTTGAGGTAGAAGGGGAAGGTGCCGTCGCTCAGGACCGCCAGGGGCTCAGGGGTTGCTTGGGGCAGGTGCAGCTCCCACGGGCCAGCTGAGTAAGGAAGCTCTCCCCCACACTCAGTGATACTGATAAGGAAATTACTTTATTTAAATATGTAGCAGAGTCTCCTTGGTGTCAAGGATGAATACAGCAGACGGAAGTCGTGCTCAGATTGTAGCAGTGAGTATTGAACCCACACAAGCCCAGCAGTTGAAGTGCAAAGTCTTTACATACAGTGGTGTAAGCACAGTCCAAGTTCCGGTCCAATATCACACACAGTTCATCCATCAGTAGATTAGCTTACTAACCATTCTTGTTCAGTAGACGTAACAGCAATGCATCATCTTCAATACATCCATGCATCAATGGAGAAATATAGTTACAGAGTTGAAGATACTTGCCAAGTAGTAGAGTAGCATAGTAGAAACCGAGCAAACCAGTAGCAGCATTCCTGTAGCTCTCACAGAGACTAACAAGAGACACTAACCGTACCAGCCATGTGCTCTCTGGCTTCTTACTACATAGGTCTCCTGCTACCTGTAGCCAATCAGCATCGTGGCTGCAAGATAGAGATGAGTCATTTCTGACTTGCAGCCATAAAGAAACCTAACAAGAAGGGAAGATAGAGAGGAGGAGAAGAAAGGAAGATAGAGAGGAGGAGAAGAAAGGTAGATACAGAGGAGGAGGAGAAAGGAAGATAGGGAGGAGGAGAAGAAAGGAAGATAGGGAGGAGGAGAAGAAAGGAAGATAGAGAGGAAGAGGTGGTGAAAGGAAGATAGAGAGGAGGAGAAGAAAGGTAGATACAGAGGAGGAGGAGAAAGGAAGATAGGGAGGAGGAGAAGAAAGGAAGATAGGGAGGAGGAGAAGAAAGGAAGATAGAGAGGAAGAGGTGGTGAAAGGAAGATAGAGAGGAGGAGAAGAAAGGTAGATACAGAGGAGGAGGAGAAAGGAAGAGAGAGAAGAGGTGAAGAAAGGAAGATAGGGAGGATCCCCAAACACGACAACCGTCCCTCAAAACGAGGACTCCGTGGCCACGTCGTCCACCAGCCGACCTTGGCGATGCCACGCGCTGTGTTTTGCGGGCCTGAGAACCAGGGCGTGTCCCCCTCCTCCATTTCTTGTTTCCTTCTTCCATTTATCCCACACCACTCCCTTCCACACACAGACACACACACACACACTGGGTCCCTTTCCCCGCCCCTGGGACACGCTGGAAACTTCCTCCCTTCCTTGCCAGACGACATTCCTTCTCGCCCGAGCAAATAATCCATCAATTTTACAAGTCATTGAAAGACAGCAACCAACAGGAAAGAACCGGCGTGTCCCCCCAGGTGGATGGATGTGACAGTTGTTGCCCAACGACAGGCCACACAATGACGACAACGGTCTGAAGAAGAACGTGTCCTTTGTGCCAGTTGTTAAGTCAACAGCAAAGGGAGTTCCTTCTTCAGTCGTCGCTTTTGGGATTTATTTTTATTTAGGGAATGATT
This sequence comes from Bungarus multicinctus, assembly GCA_023653725.1. NCBI lineage: Eukaryota > Metazoa > Chordata > Lepidosauria > Squamata > Elapidae > Bungarus > Bungarus multicinctus. Next base: position 148,665,300 of record CM042840.1, read on the forward strand.
TTTTTTCCCTCCTTCATTTGTTAAGAGCAACTTGGCCTGGTTTTTCCTGCAGGCCCTCCCTCCCTCCCTCTCCCCTTTTCCTCTCCCTCCACCCCACCCACCCCCCCTCCCAAAAAAGCCACAGCCTTTTCTCTAGTGCAACTCTTAAGACTCGTGGACTTCAACTCCCAGAATGGCCCAGCTGGCTCTTTGTCCGTCCCCCAACTTTCCTGAAGTCAAGAGAGAAGACGTTGATTTTTATTGATTGATTGGTTTGATTTGATTTTGCCAAGCGATGCTAAGGGAACAGGTATAAGGATGAACATAGTTAGGAATACATGACATGGATACGTATGAGGAAAAAAAATTGGAATTGGAATCTTGAAGTTGAATTTGAATTTTGAAGTTGAAGTTGAATTTATTTGATTTGTCAATCGCTTACAAGATAATAGATATAAGGATAAAAATAGTTGTGAATACATGAGATGGATACGTATGAGAAAAATAGAAAAGAAACAATAGGACAGGGACGGTATAAGTATAAACATAGTTATGAATACAAGGAAGAGAAGAGGAGGAGAAAGGACGATGGAGAGGAGGAGAAAGGTAGATAGAGGAGGAGGGAGAGAAAGGAAGATAGAGAAGAGATGAAGAAAGGAAGATAGAGAGGAGGAAGAGAAAGGAAGATAGAGAGGAGGAGGAGAAAGGTAGACAGGGAGGAGGAGAAAGGAAGATGGAGACAAAGAGAAAGAGAAAGGAAGATAGAGAGAGGTGAAGAAGTTAGACAGGAAGGAGAAGGAAGACTAGAGAGGAGGAGAAGAGGGAGAGAAAGGAAGATAGAGAAGAGCTAAAAGAAAGGAAGATAGAGATGAGGAGTAGGAAGAGAGAAAGGGGAAAAGGAAGATGGAGAGGAGAGAGAGAGAAAGGAGATACAGAGGAGGAGCAAGATAGAGAGGAGGAGGATGTGAAAGAGAAGGAAGATACAGAGGAGGGAGAAAGGAGATACAGAGGAGGAGGAGGAGAAGATAGAGAGAAGAGAAGAAAAAAAGAGGAGGAGGAGACAGGAAGATACGAGAGGAGAAGAGATAGCGCTAAGAAGACAGAGAGAGGTTAGACGAATAGGTTAGGAGATGAGGGAAAGGGATAGAGAGGAGGAGCGGAGAGAAAAGGACGATGGGGAAGAGATGAGATGAAAGGAATATAGAGAGGCGGAGGAGAGAAAGGAGATGGAGGAGAGGAAGATAGAGAGGAGGCCGGGGAGGAGAAAGGAAGATAGAGAAGAGGTGAAGAACGGAAGATAGAGATGAGAAGGAGGAGATGAAGAAAGGAAGATAGAGAGGAAGAGGAAGGAAGATGGAGAGGAAGAGGAGAAGAAAGGAAGACAGAGAGGAGGTGAAGAAAGGATGGTAGAGAGGAGGTGAAGAAGGGAAGATGGGGAAGAGGATGAGGTGAAAGGAATATAGAGAGGAGGAGGAGGAGAAAGGAAGATAGAGAGGAGGAGGGAGAGAAAGGAAGATAGAGAAGAGGTGAAGAAAGGATGATAGAGCGTAGGAGAAAGGAAGATGGAGAGGAAGAAAGGAAGATAGAGAGGAGGTGAAGAAGGGAAGATGGGGAAGAGGATGAGGTGAAAGGAATATAGAGAGGAGGAGGAGGAGAAAGGAAGATAGAGAGGAGGAGGGAGAGAAAGGAAGATAGAGAAGAGGTGAAGAAAGGAAGATAGAGATGAGGAGGAGGAGATGAAGAAAGGAAGATAGAGAGGAAGAGGTGGTGAAAGGAAGATAGAGAGGAGGTGAAGTAAGGTAGATACAGAGGAGGAGAAAGGAAGATGGAGAGGAAGAGGAAGAGAAAGGAAGATAGAGAGGAGGAGAAAGGAAGAGAGAGAGGAGGAGGGAGAGAAAGGAAGATAGAGAAGAGGTGAAGAAAGGAAGATAGAGATGAGGAGGAGGAGATGAAGAAAGGAAGATAGAGAGGTGGAGGAGAAGAAAGGAAGACAGAGAGGAGATGTAGAAAGGAAGATAGAGAGGAGGTGAAGAAAGGTAGATACAGAGGAGGAGAAAGGAAGATGGAGAGGAAGAGGAAGAGAAAGGAAGATAGAGAAGAGGTGAAGAAAGGAAGATAGAGATGAGAAGGAGGAGATGAAGAAAGGAAGATAGAGAGGAAGAGGAAGGAAGATGGAGAGGAAGAGGAGAAGAAAGGAAGATAGAGAGGAGGTGGAAGGAATATAGAGGGACAGAAAGGAAGATAGAGAAGAGGTGAAGAAAGGATGGTAGAGAGGAGGTGAAGAAGGGAAGATGGGGAAGAGGATGAGGTGAAAGGAATATAGAGAGGAGGAGGAGGAGAAAAGAAGATAGAGAGGAGGAGGGAGGAATATAGAGAGGAGGAGGGAGAGAAAGGAAGATAGAGAGGAGGTGAAGAAAGGTAGACAGAGGAGAATGAAGATGGAGAGGAAGAGAAAGAGAAAGGAAGATAGAGAGGAGGTGAAGAAAGGTAGACAGAGAGGAGGAGAAAGGAAGATAGAGAAGAGGTGAAGAAAGGAAGATAGAGATGAGAAGGAGGAGATGAAGAAAGGAAGATTGTGAGGAGGAGGAAGGAATATAGAGAGGAGGAGGGAGATAAAGGAAGATAGAGAAGAGGTGAAGAAAGGAAGATAGAGAAGAGGAGAAAGGAAGATGGAGAGGAAGAGGAGGAGAAAGGAAAATAGAGAGGAGGTGAAGAAGGGAAGGTGGGGAAGAGGATGAGGTGAAAGGAATATAGAGAGGAGGAGGAGGAGAAAAGAAGATAGAGAGGAGGATAAAGGAAGATAGAGAGGAGGAGGGAGAGAAAGGAAGATAGAGAAGAGGTGAAGAAAGGAAGATAGAGATGAGGAGGAGGAGATGAAGAAAGGAAGATAGAGAGGTGGAGGAGGAGAAAGGAAGACAGAGAGGGGATGTAGAAAGGAAGATAGAGAGGAGGTGAAGAAAGGTAGATACAGAGGAGGAGAAAGGGAGATGGAGAGGAAGAGGAGGAGAAAGGAAGATAGAGGTGAAGAAAGGAAGATAGAGAAGAGGTGAAGAAAGGATGGTAGAGAGGAGGTGAAGAAGGGAAGATGGGGAAGAAGATGAGGTGAAAGGATATAGAGGAGAGGAGAGAAAAGAAGATAGATAGAGAGGAGTGACAGAGAAAGGAAGATAGAGAGGAGGAAGGGAGAGAAAGGAAGATAGCGAGGAGGTGAAGAAAGGAAGATAGAGAGAGTGAGGGGAAAGATAAGGAAGACGACGAGAGAGATGGTAAGAAAGGAAGATAGAGAGGAGGTGAAGAAGAAGGAGAGATAGAGAGGCCAAGAGGAGAGAAGAAAGATGGAGAGGAAGAGGAGGTGAAGAAAGGAGGAGATAGAGAGGAGGTGAAGAAGGGAAGAGAGATAGAGAGGAGGAGGGAGAGAAAGGAAGATAAGAGAGGAGGATAAGAAAAGGAAGATAGCGAAAGGAAGTAGAGAGGGAGGTGAAGAAGGGAAGATGGGGAAGAGGAAGGAAGGATGGGAGAGGAAGAGGAGGAAGAGAAGAGAAGATGAAAAAGGAGAGAAGAGGGGGTGAAGAAAGAAGATGAGAGAGAGAGGGGAAGCGGAAGAGAAAGGAAGATGGGAAAGGAGGATGAGGTGAAAGGAGATGAGGGGAGGAGATAGAAGAGGAGGAGGAGGGAGAGAAAGGAAGATAGAGAGGAGAGGGAGTAGAGAAGAGAAAGGAAGATAGAGAGGAGGAGGGATGAGAAAGGAAGAGATGAGGAGGAAGGAAGATGAGAAGAAAGCGAAGATAGAGAGAAAAGGATGAAGAGATGAAAGGGAAAGGAAAGGATGGAGAGGAGAGGGAAGGATAGAGAGGTGAAGAAAAGGAGATAGAGAAGAGGGGGAAAGAGAAGAGGGAGGATAAAGGAGAGAAGGAAGATAGAGAAGGAAGAAGAGAGGAAGATAGAGAGAGTGAAGAAAGGAAGAAGAGTGGAGATGGAGGAAGATGGAAGGAATATGGTGAAAGAAGAAGATCAGAGAGGTGGAGAAGAAAGGGTGAGGTGAAGAAAAGGAAGAGAGAAAGATAGAGAGGAGGGAGGGGAAGAAGGAAGATAGAGGAGAGGTGACCGGAGGAGAGGAAGGGAGATGGAGAACGGAAGATAGAGAGGATGGGAGGGAAGAAAGGAAGATAGAGGAAGGGACAGAAAAGACAGAACATAGATGGTGACGAGGAGAGAAAGAGAAGAATTGAGAAAGGATAGAGAGGAGGGAGGAGGAGAAAAGAGATAGAGAGGAGGAGGGAAAGGAATATAGAGAGGAGGAGGGAGAGAAAGGAAAGATAGAGAGAGGTGTTAGACAGAGGAAGAAGAGATGAAGAGAGGAGAAGAGGAAGATGAAAGGAAGATAGAGAGGAAGACAGGAAGAAGAGAGAGAGAGGAAGAAAGGAAGATAGAGAAGAGGTGAAGAAAGGAAGATAGAGAGGAAGAAGCCAGAGGAGGAGGAAAGGAAGATGTGAGAGAAGGAGGAGGGAAAGGAAGATAGAAGAGGTGAAAGAGGGGAAGGGAACGAGGTGAGGAGAAAGGAAATAGACGGAGGAGAAAGGAAGATGGAGGAGGAGAAAGGAAAGAGAGAGGAGGTGAAGAAGGCAGGTGAGTGAAAAATATAGAGGAGGAGAAGATAGAGGAGGAGGAAAAGGAAGATAGAGAGGAGGAGGGAGAGAACGAGGATAGGAGTAGAGAAGAGGTGAAGAAAGGAAGATAGAGATGAGGAGGAAGAAAGGAAGATAGAGAGGGAGGCGAGAGAAAAAGAGAGGAGGGAAGAGAGAGGAAGAAGAATGAGGTCGGAGGAGATGGAAAGGATGTTAGAAGAGGAGGAAGAAGGGAAGAATACAGAGGAGGAGAGCGAGAGAGAAAGGAAGATAGAAGGTAGAGGAGAAAGGAAGATAGAGGAGGATGAAAGAAAGAGAAGATGGTGGAAGAAAGAAGAAGGGCAGAGATATGAAGGAAAGAAGATAGAATGGAGGAGGCGATAGAAAGGAAGATATGTGAGGGGAGAGAAAGAATGATGGGAGAAAAGATAGAGAGAGGTGAAGAAAGGATTAGAAAGGAAGCTAGGAGGAGGAGGAGGGGGAAGATAGAGAAGGAGAAGATAGGAGATGGAGGATGGTAGAGAGGAGGTGAAGAAGGCAAGATGGGGAGAGATGAGGTGAAAGGAATATAGAGGAGGTAGGAGGAGAAAAGAAGATAGAGAGGAGGAGAAAGGAAGATAGAGAGGAGGAGGGAGAGAAAGGAAGATAGAGAAGAGGTGAAGAAAGGAAGATAGAGATGAGGAGGAGGAGATGAAGAAAGGAAGATAGAGAGGATGGTGAAGAAGGAAGATGGGGAAGAGGATGAGGTGAAAGGAATATAGAGAGGAGGAGAAAGGAATGATAGAAGAGGAGGAGGGAGAGAAAGGAAGATAGAGAAGAGGTGAAGAAAGGATGGTAGAGAGGAGGTGAAGAAGGGAAGATGGGGAAGAAGATGAGGTGAAAGGAATATAGAGGAGGAGGAGGAGAAAAGAAGATAGAGAGGAGGAGAAAGGAGGATAGAGAGGAGGAGGGAGAGAAAGGAAGATAGAGAAGAGGTGAAGAAAGGAAGATAGAGATGAGGAGGAGGAGATGAAGAAAGGAAGATAGAGAGGATGTGAAGAAGGGAAGATGGGGAAGAGGATGAGGTGAAAGGAATATAGAGAGGAGGAGAAAGGAAGATAGAGAGGAGGAGGGAGAGAAAGGAAGATAGAGAAGAGGTGAAGAAAGGTAGATACAGAGGAGGAGAAAGGAAGATGGAGAGGAAGAGGAGGAGAAAGGAAGATAGAGAGGAGGAGTAGAAAGGAAGATTGAGAGGAGGAGAAGAAAGGAAGATAGAGATGAGGAGGAGGAGATGAAGAAAGGGAGATAGAGAGGTGGAGGAGAAGAAAGGAAGACAGAGAGGAGATGTAGAAAGGAAGATAGAGAGGAAGAGGTGGTGAAAGGAAGATAGAGAGGAGGAGAAGAAAGGAAGATTGAGAGGAGGAGAAGAAAGGAAGAGAGAGAGGAGAAGAAGAAAGGAAGATAGAGAAGAGATGATGAAAGGAAGATAGGGAGGAGGAAGAGAAAGGAAGATAGAGAGGAGGAGAAGAAAGGAAGATTGAGAGGAGGAGAAGAAAGGAAGATAGAGAAGAGGTGATGAAAGGAAGATAGGGAGGAGGAAGAGAAAGGAAGATAGAGAGGAGAAGAAGAAAGAAAGATAGAAGAGGTGAAGAAAGGAAGATAGAGAGGAGAAGAAGAAAGGAAGATTGAGAGGAGGAGAAGAAAGGAAGATAGAGAAGAGGTGAAGAAAGGAAGATAGAGAGGATCCCGAAACACTGCAACCGTCCCTCAAAACGAGGAGTCCGTGGCCCCGTCGTCAACCAGCCGACTTTAGCGATGCCACGCGGTTCATCTTACGGGCTTGAAAACCAGGGCGTGTCCCCCTCCTCCATTTCTTGTTCCCTTCTTCCATTTATCCCACACCACTCCCTTCCACACATACACACACACAGGGTCCCTTTCCCCGCCCCTGGGACACGCTGGAAACTTCCTCCCTTCCTTGCCAGACGACATTCCTTCTCGCCAGAGCAAATAATCCATCAATTTTACAAGTCATTCAAAGACAGAAACCAACAGGAAAAAACAGGTGTGTCCCCCCAGGTGGATGGATGTGACAGTTGTTGCCCAACGACAGGCCACACAATGACGACAACGTTCTTAAGAAGAACGTGTCCTTTGTGCCAGTTGTTAAGTCAACAGCAAAGGGAGTTCCTTCTTCAGTCATTGCTTTTTGGATTTATTTTTATTTAGGGAATGATTTTTTTTCCTTCCTTCACTTGTTAAGAGCAACTTGGCCTGGTTTTTCCTGCAGGCCCTCCCTCCCTCCCTCCCTCTCCCCTTTTCCTCTCCCTCCACCCCACCCACCTCCCCCAAAAAAGCCACAGCCTTTTCTCTAGTGCAACTCTTAAGACTCGTGGACTTCAACTCCCAGAATGGCCCAGCTGGCTCTTCGACCGTCCCCCAACTTTCCTGAAGTCAAGAGAGAAGACGTTGATTTTTATTGATTGATTGATTTGATTTGATTTTGCCAAGCGATGCTAAGGGAACAGGTATAAGGAAGATGGAGAGGAAGAGGAAGAGAGAGGAAGATAGAGAGGAGATGAAGAAAGGTAGACAGAGAGGAGGAGAAAGGAAGATAGAGAAGAGGTGAAGAAAGGAAGATAGAGATGAGAAGGAGGAGATGAAGAAAGGAAGATAGAGGGGAGGAGGAAGGAAGATGGAGAGGAAGAGGAGAAGAAAGGAAGATAGAGAGGAGGTGAAGAAGGGAAGATGGGGAAGAGGATGAGGTGAAAGGAATAGAGAGAGGAGGAGGAGGATAAAAGAAGATAGAGAGGAGGAGAAAGGAAGATAGAGAGGAGGAGGGAGAGAAAGGAAGATAGAGAAGAGGTGAAGAAAGGTAGATAGAGAGGAGGAGAAAGGAAGATGGAGAGGAAGAGGAGGAGAAAGGAAGATAGAGAGGAGGAGTAGAAAGGAAGATTGAGAGGAGGAGAAGAAAGGAAGATAGAGATGAGGTGAAGAAGGGAAGATGGGGAAGAGGATGAGGTGAAAGGAATATAGAGAGGAGGAGGAGGAGAAAAGAACATAGTTAGGAATACATGAAATGGGTACGTATGAGAAAAATAAAAGAAACAATAGGACAGGGACAGTAATACAATGACTATTATATATTTATTTTATTTGTCAATTGCTTACAATATAATAGGTATAAGTATAAACCTAGTTAGGAATACATGGATACATATAAGAAAAATAAAAGAATCAATAGGACAGGGACGGTGGGCATGTTGGTCTGCTTATGCAGGCCCCCTACAGACCTCTTAGGAAAGGGGTGAGGAGGTCAATAGTAGACAGTCTAAGGTTAAAGTTTTGGAGGTTTGGGGAAGAAACCACAGAGTCAGGTAGAGTATTCCAGGCATTGACCACTCTGTTGCTGAAGTCGTATTTCCTGCCATCAAGTTTGGAGCGATTAAACCTTGAGTTTGTATCTATTGTTTGCTCTTGTGTTGTTATGGTTGAAGCTGAAGTATTCATTGACATTCCATATATTCTATTCTATTCTATTCTATTCTATTCTATTCTATTCTTTTCTAATTCCATTCCATATATTCTATTCTATTCTATTCTATTCTATTCTATTTCCATTCCACATATTCTATTCTATTCTAATTCCATTCCATATATTCTATTCTATTCTATTCTATTTCCATTCCATATATTCCATTCTATTCTATTCTATTCTATTCTATTTCCATTCCATATATTCCATTCTATTCTATTCTATTCTATTCTATTCCATTCCATTCCATTCCATTCTATTCTATTCTATTCTATTCTATTCTATTCTATTTCCATTCCACATATTCTATTCTATTCTAATTCCATTCCATATATTCTATTCTATTCTATTCTATTCTATTTCCATTCCATATATTCCATTCTATTCTATTCTATTCTATTCTATTCTATTTCCATTCCATATATTCCATTCTATTCCATTCCATTCTATTCTATTCTATTCTATTCTATTCTATTCTATTCTATTCTATTCTATTCTATTCTATTCTATATATATATATTCTCCCAACTTGACTGGCACCGCCTGGAACAGAATTTGAAACTTTGGCAAGGTGTGAAGGGCATCGTTGTTGTGCCACCTCAGAGATGGAGATCCAGGTGATGCAATACAGGTGGTTTAAAACCTTCCTCCTTGTTCTGCTCATGAGGTAAGAGAGGGAGGCCTTGTTGTGCTTGGCATCCACGCTGTTGTATGGAGGGCCAGCCCGAAGGCAAATCTCAAAAGCTCTCGACAAACACTCCCTGGTTGTTGGTGGGTTGTGTTTTGCTTTTTAACCACAGCCAATTGGCTTTTTACAGATAAGCTGACTCTTCCTTCCCACTTAAATCCAACCTCCGGGCGTGCCCGGCCAAGGACAAGGCAGCTGCAGCTGCCCACAATAGCTGGCACCTTTGAACCCGAAGCCTCCAGGTGGAAGGAGCTGGGAGGGACTCCTTGTGGTGAGCTGTGGAGCCGGGTGGGTTTCTTGCCGGCGTCTCATGGCCCAGTTAGGTAACACCATCAGTGCTAGGAGGAGGGAGGGGTTTGAGTGGAGGTGGAGGAGGAGGAGAAAGGAAGATGGAGAAGAGGAGGAGAAAGGAAGATGGATAGGGGGTGAAGAAAGGAAGATAGAGAGGAGGAGAAGAAAGGTAGATAGAGAGGAGAAGAAAGGTAGATAGAGAGGAGAAGAAAGGTAGATAGAGAGGAGAAGAAAGGTAGATAGAGAGGAGAAGAAAGGTAGATAGAGAGGAGGAGAGGAGGAAGAGGTGGAAGACTGTGGAATCTTAGGTGCCCTCTGAGCTTGGTTGATTTCCTGCCAGATATTTTATCACCCAACTAGGGAGTGTTATCAGTGCTGGAAGGGAGGAGGGTTTAGGGAAAGGAGGGGGAGGAGGAAGAGAAAGAGAGGAGGAGGAAAAGAGGAAGAGAAGGAGGAGAGGAGGAGGAGGAGGAGGAAGACTGTGGGGTCTTAGGTCTTCCTCTGAGCTGGTTGGTTTCCTGCCAGACATTTTATCACCCAACTAGGGAACGTTATCGCTGCTGGAAGGGAGGAGGGTTTAGGGAGAGGAAGAGGGAGAGGAAGTGCAGGAGGGCTGGAGACAGTGCCAAGCCACCCGGAGTAGGAGCGCTGCCTAGGGAACTCCCAGGCAGGTGAATCTCTGGCTCCTGAGAGGGAGGAGGGCAACCCAGCAGACCATCTGGGGAGGGGAGGGGAGGGGAGGGGGACTCTGGCTCTTTCCTCTAAAGTGAGGGGGGGTCTTCTTCTCCCTTTGTTTGCACAGGTTCTTCGTTGGCCCAATGGCTCCCTCCCTCCTCCTCCTCTTCCCCCTCCAGCTCCCCAGGACCCGAGCCTGCCAGCTTTGGGCTCTGGCCCTGGGGCTCCTGTCCCCCCTCCTCCTCTTCCTCATCTGGCCCCGTCCTCCTCTTCCTCAGCTGGATCCCACCGCCCCGTGGGAGCTGCCCCTGCCCCAAGCAACCCCTGAGCCCGTCGTGGCCCTGAGCGACGGCACCTTCACCTTCTACCTCAACCGGAGCATCTACGAGGGTCTCTACTCTCACCTGCAGCTCTACAAGTGCCGGGAGGTGATTCCCCAGGAGGGGCTGTGCCAGGGACCCTCGAGGGAGCCCCTGCTGCTCCTGGCCATCAAATCCCACCCGGCGTCCAGCGGCCGGAGGGCCACCTTGCGGCGTACCTGGGCCCGGTCGGCGGAGATGGGGGGCTACAGGCTCCGGCCCCTCTTCCTCCTGGGGGCTCCGTCCAGCCAGAAGCAGCGGGAGCTGGTGGCGCTTGAGAAGAGAACCTACGGAGACATCCTGATGTGGGATTTCATGGAGTCCCACCACAACCTGTCCCTCAAGGAGCGCTGCTTCCTGCACTGGGTGCATGGGCGCTGCCAGCGGGCAGCCTTCATCTTCAAAGGTAAGGACTGGGGTTGGACTAGATGACCTCCAGGGGTTCCTCCCGACTCTGTTCATCTGACTTTCATCTGATTTTAAGGAACAAAAGGACCAGGGGAGACAGGAGAGCAGTCATTTAATATTTGAGGGCGGGGGGTTAGACTAGATGACCTACAAGGTCCCTTCCGACTCTGTTCATCTGACTTTCGTCTGATTTTAAGGAACAAAAGGACCAGTGAAGACAGGATAGCAGCCTTCCAGTATTTGAGGGCAGAGGGGGGATTGGACTAGATGACCTCCAAGGTCCCTTCTGACTCTGTTCATTTGACTTTCATCTGATTTAAGGAGCAAAAGGACCAGGGCAGACTGGAGAGCAGTCATTTAATATTTGAGGGTGGGGGTTGGACTAGATGACCTCCAGGGGTCCCTTCCAACCGACTGTGAATCTGTGAAGGATGACACCTCGTTGGGGATGGAACTTTGTCCCTGGAGGCTTTCAAGGAAGAGCCTGGGCTGCCCATCTTGTCAGAAAGGGTGTAGGGTTTGCTGCTTGGGAAAAGGGAGGGGGTTGGACTAGATGACCTCCAGGGGTCCCTTCCGACTCTGTTCATCTGACTTTCATCTGATTTTCAGGAACAAAAGGACCAGGGGAGGCAGGAGAGCAGCCTTCCAAAATTTGAGGGCAGAAGGGGTTGGATTGGATGACCTCCAGGTGTCCCTTCCAGAGCTCTCTTCTTATTTTGTGATTCAGAAATGGTGGGAGCTTCGTCCCTGGAGGCTTTCAAGGAAGAGCCAGGGCTGCCCATCTGTCAGAAAGGGTGTAGGGTCTGCTGCTTGGGAAAAGGGAGGGGGTTGGACTGGATGACCTCCAGGGGTCCCTTCCGAGTCTGTTAAGGATGACTCTCGTTGGGGATGGAAATGGTGCAGGGCAAGGGGGGCTTCAACCTTGGCCAGTGAAGAACCCCATCAGGAAGGGGGAGGTCTCAGCCCCCCCTCCCCTCCCCTCCCCTCTTCCCCCCCCCCAAGCCCGGCTAAGAAGTCAGCACCATAGACTCCGAGGGCTAGAAGGGACCTTGGAGGTCTTCGGCCTCCACCTGAAGGCAGGGCCCGAAGCCACGGAGGGAATCCAGCCTAAAACAAAGGAATTCAAAGCAAAAAAAAAAACAAAGAAAACCCCAATTAACCAGTGGAACCCCTTGCCACTGGAAGCGGCGGGCGCTCCAACTTGGAGACCGGACAGTCGTTAGACAGGTCTCCTGCCTGAGCAACGGGGGTTGGACTAGATGACCTCCCCAGGTCCCTCCCTACTCTGTTCTTCTGCTGTTCTGTCGGGGGTGCCCTCGGGCGACTGAAGGGCCCAAAACTACTCCTCGGAGTAGCTTGCCCTTTGTTCCTCCTTACCCGGGGCTGTTCCGCGGGCTTATCTCTCTTCAGTATTTACATTTTTCAATCGATCCGGATTCTTTTTTTTTAAAAAGAGAGAAGTAAAAGGAGAGTAAAACCACGAGTAACGTAGGTGCTACGTGGGAAGAGAAACACGTTCAGTCCGAGGAAAGGGGGACATTTATGGTCACTAATAGAGTTTCTCCCTGCCTTTTAGAGCAGCAAAAGGTTTACACACCTGGGCAGAAAAGGAAAAAATAATAATAAAATAAAAATCGACCGAAGGTACAAGGAGAGATTAGGGGAATCCTGGCTCCAAAAAGGGTCCCTGGGAGCCTGAAATGGACGATCCTCCCATCAAATCCAGTCAGGAGAAACCATGAGGAGACAAGCCACAAAGTTGCAGTCCCCAAACCCCCAAAACTTCAACCTTAGACTGTCTACTATGGACTTCCTCACCCCTTTCCTAAGAGGTCTGTAAGGGGCCTGCATAAGCGCACCAACGTGCCTACCGTCCCTGTCCCCTTGTTTCTTTTATATTTTATATTTTATTTTTCTTAGATGTATCCATGTATTCATAACTATGTTTTACTTATACCTATTATCTTGTGAGCAATTGACAAATAAATAAATAAATAGATAAATAAAATAGAATCAGGAAAGAATAGAATAGAAAGAATAGAATAGAATAGAATAGAATAGAATAGAGTATAAGAGTAGAGAAGAATAGAATAGAATATAGAATAGAGTGTAAAAGAGAGGAGAAGAATAGAATATAGAATAGAATAGAATTAGAATAGAAATAGAATAGAATCTGTTGAGTAGAATAGAATATATGAAATGAAATAACAATAGAATAGAATATATGGAATAGAATAGAATAGAATAGAATAGAATAGAATAGAATAGAATAGAATAGAATAGAATAGAATTCTTTATTGGCCAAGTGTGATTGGACACACAAGGAATTTGTCTTGGTGTAAATACTCTCAGTATACATAAAGAAAATCATCTATCTATCTATCTATCTATCTATCTATCTATCTATCTATCTATCTATCTATCATAGAATAGAAATAGAATAGAATATGGAATGGAATGGAATGGAATAGAATAATACATTGATATCATACCTTGCAATGTCCTACCTGTCCATAAAATCATACATTGTAATGAATACTTCAGCTTCAACCATAACAACACAAGAGCACACAATAGATACAAACTCAAGGTAAACCACACCAAACTGGATGGCAGGAAATATAACTTCAGCAATAACAGAGTGGTCAATGTCTGGAATACTCTACCTGACTCTGTGGTTTCTTCCCCAAACCCCAAAAACTTCAACCTTAGACTGTCTACTATGGACTTCCTCACCCCTTTCCTAAGAGGTCTGTAGGGGGTGTGCATAAGCGCACCAATTGTGCCTACCGTCCCTGTCCTATTGTTTCTTTTATTTTTCTTATATGTATCCATGTATTCGTAACTATGTTTTACTTATACGTATTATCTTGTAAGCAATTGACAAATAAATAGATAAATAAATAGATAAATAAATAGATAAATAAAATAGAATCAGGAAAGAATAGAATAGAATAGAGTATAAGAGTAGAGAAGAATAGAATAGAATATAGGATAGAATAGAGTATAAAAGAGAGGATAAGAATAGAATATATAATAGAATAGAATTAGAACAGAAATAGAATAGAATCTAATGAGTAGAATAGAATAGAATAGAATCTATTGATTAGAATAGAATAGAATAGAATAGAATATATGGAATAGAATAGAATAGAATAGAATAGAATAGAATAGAATAGAATAGAATAGAATAGAATAGAAGGAATTTGTCTTGGTGCAAATGCTCTCAGTGTACGTAAAAGAAAAGAGACATTCGTCAAGAGTCGAGAATCATCAGGTAGAACACTTAGTAACAGTCATTGGGTACAATCAACCATCGAATCATACTAGGAAATAGTCAATATAGATCATAAGGATACAAGCAACAAAGTTAGTCCTACAGTTACAAGTGGGAGGGGAGGGGCGATAAGGAGGGATCGGAAGATTAACAGTCAGAGTAGGGCAGACTTAGTCAAGAGTTGCACAGCGTGGAGGGAATGAGTTGTTTAGCAGAGGGATGGCGTTTCGGGGAACAAACCCTCCTTGTGTCTATTTGTTCTGGTGTGCGGTGTTTTATTGAGGGTGGACGTTGAAACCGTTTCTGTCCAGGATGTGAGGGGTGTGTAAATATTTTCCCAGCCCTCTTGTGGACTCAGGGTGCAGCATGCAGATCCTCCATGGAAGGCAGGATGGTTAGTCATTGTTTTTTTTTTTTTTTGCTCTGTAGTTCCTACTTCCTCTCCGGAGTCTGTGTCTGTCCTGTTGGGTGGCAGAGCCAAACCGGACAGGGATCCTTCCTCCGTGGCACTGGATCGAGCGGCTCCCTTGGGCGAAGCTCGACGCCAACGCCTTCTTTGGGGGAGGGAGGGAGGGAGGGTGGACCCCTCCCACGCTCCGCGGAGGTTAAACGCCCCCTTGCTTTTTAGGGGACGACGACATGTTTGTGAACCCCAAGGCGCTGACCGACTACCTCCGCCGGAGCCCCAACGCCTCCGCCTTCATCCATGGCAACATCCAGCGCCATTCGGCGGTCATGAGGAGCACCAAGTATGCCATCCCGCGGGAGCTCTATCCCCTGAACTACTACCCCACCTTTGCCTCCGGAGGAGGGTTCATCATGCCGCGGCAGGTGCTGACAGCCCTCTACCGAGCCTCCCTGGCGCTGCCCGTCTTCCCGCTGGACGACGTCTACCTGGGATTCCTGGCCCTGGCGGCCCAAATCCCCCACCGGCATGACGAGGCCTTCCGCGTCTGGGGCATCCCCAAGGACGAGCTCTCGGCCTACCGGAAGGCCATTTCCATCCACGGGGTCAGCATGGAGAGGATGGAGGAGGTCTGGAGGCAGCTGGAGGGCCCGCCGAAGGAGCCCTGGGCCTGGTCTTAAGGTGCCGTGCCCTTGGTAGCGTCGGACTTCCGAGGAAGAGGAGGAACAGCCGACAGGGAGTGGGAGGGGTGGCTCTCCGGGGGTTGTGGAGGAGAAGCTGGGGAGGGGCAGAGTCCGGCTGGGCAGTCAGAGGAAGAAGCAGGCCCACAGGACAGGCAGGAACGGAGAAGGGAGCAACCTGGCTTGCGAGAGAGGAAGCGGCCCTGATCCCCCTCATGGGTTGCAGTTGGGGAGACTGGTGTACAAGAGAAGACGGTTACAACACAGCGTTGCCAGATGTGTTTTATTTGGGGCTGAGGTTATCTTGGTTGGCGTCCTTCCAACGGACTCGGCCTTGTTTCCTCCTTGAAGTTGGTGATTTTTTAATCCTGCTCCGTTGTGGAAATTCCGTCCTTGGAATTTGTTTTGGTTTTTTACTTCCCCCCTTAGCTGCTCCTTCGGTTTGGACCGTTACGGCTTCCTTTTGAAGTCGATTTTTTTCAGTAGGTTTCCTTCTCCAACGGCTGAACAGTGGCAGCCGAGTGGGAGGCATTAGTAAAGGACACCGATTTACGTTTGGCAGTTTGATACGGTTGGGTTACACTCTACATAAATGCCTGCCTCCCACCGCGATCGATGGACGGAACAGGTCCTCGGGGAGGGGAGGGGGCGGTCCCTCGACCGGAAATCTGGCCCACTTCCGCCGTGGCCACGGCCCACACGAGACTGCCTCCTCTCCACTACACACCACCGGCCCCGGAGTTAGAAAACCCCGTTGAAGGAGCAGGCATCCCACATGAGCACCACTGTCAGTCTTGCTCCAACTTCGGTTGTTAGGGAAGAGAGACCCTCGACTCCACTGGATGGAAGGGAGAGTGTTGTTGTTTTTCAAAATAAACTTTTATTTTTTACACAAACCTAGACCAAACATAAACACCTTTCCATTTCACACAGTGTTACTCTGTAGTCTTTCCCTTCTACTTTAAATTAATCCTCATACTGTAGATCCACTCCGTGTGTTCACTGTTAACTACGTGGTAGACTTACTAAAGTTCCATCATTTTGTGCGAGCAAATCATGGTTTTTACTTAGCCTCCTTTTTAATATTCAATTCATCATCGCTGATCCGTTCCGTAGTAATATATCCTTACGTTACTTTACCTCTACTGTTTCTATTCTATTTGTATTATCAAGTATTATAAAATATTTCATTTCCTTGTGTTTTTTTTTTAAATCTAACCATTGATGCAACAAACCCCATATCTGATAAAATGGTTTATCTTCTTGCTCTCTGATTTCAAATGTCAATTTACTCATTTCTGGCCACTCCATTATTTTCTCCATAACTTCCTCTTCCGTTGAGAGTTTCCTCATTTTCCCAATTTTTAGCCAATACAGTTCTAGCCGCTGTTAATGCATTTACAATCCAATATATCCGTTCTGTACTGTGTATTTTCAGGCATAATGCCCAATAAAAGAATTAGCTCTGATTTTAAATCTATGTGCTTTTTGGTCATTTTATTCCCCCCAACCAATGGGTGGATTTTACTCCAACATGAAGTGATAGTGTTACATGGGGAAAATAACACATGTACTTGCCTGTTACACCTAAGAAAGTATAGAACCAAAGAGACCCCGTTTTTCTCCGTGATGAGGCCTTCTAGAGAGATATCTGAACGCTTCTAGAAAGCCTATTGTGTTTTGTAACTGGTTATTCTTGTCAAGTTTAAAATATTATGTCCTCGGGTGGAATCGGTGGGGAGGGGTGGGGGGTGTTTATATTTTGGCTTGAGACGTCGTGTCAGAAAGGCTGGGTCGTCCTGATCCATCGGGTTCAGACAAACAGAACAGGAAGGTGCCGAGGGTGGTTGCCAAAGGAAAGGAAACAGGTGGTACGCCAGGGGTGTGGCGTAGGGGCTTACCGGGTTGGATAGATTGTGAAGCCAGGAAAAGGGCAGAGACGGTATATTTGAACCCGTATATAAAACCCCAGCCTTCCTGGGAAAGGAGTCTTCGGCGATGAGCTGAATTCCCTTTTACAAAAGCTCAAAAATAATAAAAATTAAAATTACAATAAAAAAATTAAAATTAAAATAAAAAAATAAAATAAAATAACAATAACAATAACAACAACAGTAACAGTAGTAATAGCAATAATAGTAATGATAGTAATAAACAATAGTAATAATAATAGTAGTAGTAAAAATAATAATAATTGTAATAGTAATAATAGTAAGAAATCATAGTAATAATAGTAGTAGTAATAATAATAGTAATAATTGTAATAGTAATAGTAATAATAATAATAAACAATAGTAATAATAGTACGCGACAGTTTTAAAGTTAAGACTAACATGTTTAACATGTTAAAGTTGGGAAAAGAACAATAGAAATTGTTGGAGGGGCCAAAAAAATAAAAGGAATGCATTGCAGCCCAGAAGTACAGGAAGAAAATTAAATATATTTTCTACTACAGATTTGGACAGTATATGCCCAATGTTGGAAACAAACGAATATACCTTCAGAGGAATGAATAATTGGAAAAATTATCAATTGTGCTGAAATGGACAAATTGACCTTAAAACTAAAAGAGAAAGATAGAGTCAAGAATATTATGAAATTTGGGAGAATTGGTATAATTGGGTGAATGAGAGAAAGAAAGATAAAAGAAAAGAAGAAAGTTACAGATTAAAACTATAGAAATGTTCATTATAATGCTATAATACATTCTACTACATATTTTTCTTTATTATTATTCCTTGCATATATAAAGACAGACACATGTAGATATTGACATGAGATTGGTTTGTATAACAAGGAAAGTGGTTTGTATAACAATTTGTATAACAATGATGACACAGGACTGTTAAAATTCAGATTAACAGGTTTTAAAGTTGGAAAAAGAACAATGCAAAAATTATTGGGGGGCCAAAAAATAAAATAAAAGGAATGCACTGCAGCCCAAAAGTATAGGAAGAAAATTAAATATATTTTCTACTACATATTTGGACAGTATGCCCAATGGTTGGAAACAAACGAATATACCTTCAGAGGAATGAATAATTGGAAAAATTATCAATTGTGCTGAAATTGGACAAATTGACCTTAAAACTAAAAGAGAAGATAGAGTCAAGAATATTATGAAATTTGGGAGAATTGGTATAATTGGGTGAATGAGAGAAAGAAAGATAAAAGGAAAGAAGAAAGTTACAGATTAAACTATAGAAATGTTTATTATAATGCTGTAATACATTCTACTACATATTTTTCTTTATTATTATTCCTTGCATATATAAAGACAGACACATGTAAATATTGACATGAGATTGGTTTGTATAACAAGGAAAGTGGTTTGTATAACAATTTGTATAACAATGATGACACAGGACTGTTAAAATTCAGATTAACAGGTTTTAAAGTTGGAAAAAGAACAATGCAAAAATTATTGGGGGGCCAAAAAATAAAATAAAAGGAATGCACTGCAGCCCAGAAATACAGGAAGAAAATTAAATATATCCTACTACGTATTTGGACAGCAACAAGGAGAGAGTACGCACAACGTTGGAAAATTAAAACTCAGATTAACAATGTTGGTTTACCCTCTGCCACCCCCCAACCCCCCCGGCTGCATTGCATCCCTGCTCCACTTCCCCCCCCCCTCCGGGGGCGCTGGAGGATGGGCCACGGAGTCCCCTCCGCTTGGCGAGGCTGGGCTGGGCCTGCAGCCATCTTGCTTGGGCCTCCTCCGAGATGGCTCCCCCGAGGGGCTTCAGGAGGCTGCTGGCCAGGAAGTGGGTGCAGGACTTTGGGGTCTCCCCTCCCCCCTGCCCGGGGTGGGGGGGGGTGAGGGGTGGGGGGGGCGAAGGGGAAGAGCTGGCCAGCCATGGTGGGGTCCTCCCCCACCCGAGGCCTTTGGGTCTGCAGGGCCGCCTGCCTCCCTTGCAAAGCGGCTGCCCCCCCAAAGCCAAGCAAGGGGGCAGCTCCCATGGCCTGCTTGCAAAGGGGCCTCCCCCCCCTCAAAAAACCCCCCAGCCAGATGCAATTTGGGGAGGGGGAGAGAGGGAGAGGCCGCCTTCCCTTTTTTTTGGGGGGGGGGGGGGAGCGGAAGAATTTCCTTTGCAGATCCAGGGAGAAACAAACCGGCCTCTGATAAAGGCCTGCGAGGGGGGAGGAATCTCTTTTTACACGAATTTATCCAGGGCTGCACATGTGTGTGTGTGTTTTTGTGTGTGTGTGTGTGTGACAGAGAGAGAGAGTGAGAGAAAGAGAGTGAGAGAAAGAGAGAAAGAGAGAGAGAGAAAGAGAGAGTAAGAAAAAGAGAGAGAGTGAGAGAAAGAGAGAAAGAGAGAAGAGAGGGGAGAAGAAAGGAGAAAAGGGAGTGGGAGAGAAGAGAGAAGAGAGAAAGAGAGAGTAAGAAAAAAAAGAGAGAGTGAGGGAGAAAAGAGAGCAGCGAGAGATAGAAAAGAGAGAGACAGGCAAAAAGAGGAGAGAGGAGAAAGAGAGAGTAAGGAAAAAGAAAGAGAGAGAGTGAGAGAAAGAGAAAAGAGAGAGAAAGAGAGAGTAAGAAAAGAGAGATGAGAGTAGAGACCCAAGAGAAGAGAGTAAGAAAAGAGAGAGAGAGTGAAAGAGAGGAAGAGAGAGA
Source organism: Bungarus multicinctus (assembly GCA_023653725.1). NCBI lineage: Eukaryota > Metazoa > Chordata > Lepidosauria > Squamata > Elapidae > Bungarus > Bungarus multicinctus. The sequence goes on from CM042840.1 coordinate 148,684,823, forward strand.
GAGAGAGAGTATAGAGACTAAAAAGAAAAAAGAGATTGGAGAGGAGAGAGATAAAGAGTCAAAGAGAGAAAAAGAGAGAGAGTGAGTGAAAGAGAGAGTGTAGCGAAGAGAAGAGAGTAAATGAGAGAAAAGTAGATAGACAAAGAAATTTTAAAGAGAGAGAAAGAGAGAGTGAGCGAAAGAGTGAGAGAAAGAGAGTGAAAGAGAGAGAGAGAGTGAAAGAGAGAGAGAGAGTGAAACAGAGACAAAGAGAGAGAGTGAGAGAAAGAGAGAGTGAAAGAGAGAAAAAGAAAGAGAGAGTGAGAGTGAGAGAAAGAGTGAAAGAGAGAGAGAGAGAAAGAGAGAGTGAGAGAAAGGGAGCGAAAGAGAGAAAGAGAAAGAGAGAGAGGGAGTTAGAGAAAGAGAGAGAGAGAGTGAAACAGAGAGAGAGAGAGAAAGAGAGAGAGAGTGAGAGAAAGAGAGAAAGAGAGTGAAAGAGAGAAAAAGAGAGAGAGAGAGTGAGAGAAAAGAGTGAAAGAGAGAGAGAGAGAAAGAGAGAGAGAGAAAGAGAGAGAGAAAGACAGATTGAGAGAAAGAGAGCGAAAGAGAGAAAGAGAGAGAGAGAGAGAGAGTGAGAGAAGGAAGAGGAGAGATATATATAAGTGGAGCTGAAAGATTAGATAAAATATAGCTAAAAAAAATCGAAAGAAAGCGATAGATTGATATAAAAGAGAAATAGAGTTAAAGAGATAAAACAAAGAGAAGAGTGGGAGAAAGAGAGAGAGTTAGAAAGAGACAAGAGAGTGAGAGAAAGATAAGGAGAGAGAGAGAGACCCTTTGTCCATTGATCCTTGCAACAGATCATCAGAGTTGGAAGGGTCCCTGGAGGTCATCTAGTTCAACCCCCACCCCCCCCTTCCAAGCAGGAGACCCTATATCACGAAGAAATAAGGAAGGAAGGAACAAGGGAAGGAAGGAAAAGCAAGAACAGAAGAAGAAAGAAGAAAGAAGAAGAAAGAAAGAAAGAAGAAGAAAGAACGAAAGACAGACGACAACAGACAGACAGACAGGAAGAAGAAAAGAAAGAAAGACGAAAGAACGAAAGAAAGAAAGAAAGAAAGAAAGAAAGAAAGAAGAAGAAATGAAGAGGAATTGAGGGAGGGAGGGAGGGAGGGAGGAAGTAAAAACATAGTTATGAATACATGGATACAATAAGAAAAAAGAAAAAAGAATAGTATTGATATATTTATTTTTATTATTTGCTCATTGCTTACAAGACAATAGGTATAAGTAAAACACAGTTATGAATACATGTCACATTAAAAAAAATAAAAAAAATGTTAGGGTTAAGTTTTAAAGGGATTAGTATTTAATTGTCGGTAATAAAAATGTCTACTATTTGATGTCATTTCAAAGAGGACAATTAATGAATCTGTAACTTTGACTAGCGCACTAAATTGATATTAAAGAGGGAAACTATTTTATCGAAGACGTGTTTACTACTTTTAAAATAAAAAAGAACTTAAGAAGTTCACCAATTTGACATTAAAGCATTTCAGTACACTAACTCTGAAGCAAATAGTGACTTTAAATTAATTAGAGCAGCCCTTGGACTACATAGCAAAAAAGAAAATGCTAAAAGATCTTTAGGACTAGATTTTGAATATATTTTATCTTTATTTATTCGGTGGTTTGTCATTGCTTGCAAGATAACAGGTCCCAAGTATAAACCTAGTTATGATACAAGGATACATATAATAAAAATACAAACTAAAAATAAAAAGAATCTATTATATATTCTTTTTATTTTTTTGTCATTTGTCAATGCTTACAAGATACTAGTATAAGTAAACAGGGCATAGTTTATGAATACATGGATCTATATCAAAAAATATTATATATTTTTTTTATTTATTTGTCAATTTGTCAATTGCTTACAAACATCGCAGCTTTAAGTAAAACATAGTTGGATACATTGATACATTAAGAAAAAAAATATGTTTATTATTTTATTTTATTTATTTGTCCATTTATCAATTGCTACAACATATCGCACTTTAGTAAAACATAGTTATGATACATGGATCAATAAGAGAATAGAAAAGAAACGGAAATCAGGGACGGTAGGCGCGTTGGTTCACTTATCAGGCCCCCCAGACTCCTTGGCAAAGGGGTGAGGGGTCCTAGTAGAATAAGAGTAATAAATAATAAAATAATATAAAATAATAAAATAGAATTATTAGTAAATAAATAGTAGAAACAAAAATTGAAGAATGGACGATGGTCCGATTTGGTATGTGTAAGTGGACCTTTTTCATGCTGTTTTCTTTTTTTTGTTTTTTTTCTTTTTTTTTTTGTTTTTTTTTTTTTTTGTTGTGTTTTGTTTTTTTGTTGATATTTTGTTTTTTCTTTTTTTTTTTTTTTATTTTTTTTTTCACAGCGATAAAAGCGACGTTAAATGTAGAAAACTGAATAAAACTTTTCTTTTTTTGCTTTCGTTCTGCTGGTTTCTCTAGACTCTTCCGTCGCGAAGGTGAGCTCAGGGCTGGCCGGCTCCTCTCATAGCGTCCCCGTGTGTAAAGCTGCACCTGCTCCAAGCAACCCCTGAGCCCGTCTAGTCTGAGCGACGGCACCTTCACCTTCT
>CM042840.1:148687945-148759661 GCA_023653725.1 Bungarus multicinctus
GGAAGGAAGGAAGGAAGAAGGAAGAAGGAGGAAGGAGGAACAGTAAAGGAAGAAGCGAAGGAAGGAAAGGAAAGGAAAGAAGGAAGGAAGGAAGGAAAAGGAAGGGAGAGAAATCCATCCTAGAGGGTGTAAGGGACGTACATAGGGAGCATCATCGGCCTCTGAGTCCCTCTCTTTGTCCCATGATTAATACCCAGTTCTGCATTCTTACTCGGGTATACTCACGATCCTCTTGTAAGTGACGGGCAAATCCAAATAAAACATAATACAATCAAAAAATTACGATGTTTCAAAGTCTTAACAAACCATCAATGCACGTGAAACTTACCCAATGCCGCCCATGCGATCCTCTAGCCCCCCGGCCTGCTTCGTAAATGCCAACAGAAACCTGGCTGATCCGGTTCCAAATTCAGATACATTCTTCTACCTGTGTCCACCATGTTCTCCTAAGCGAAACAAACTGAGTACCTACCAGACAGAGTAGACAGCAGAGAAACACTCATTGACTCGGTAGGAGAACGCTTAGCAACACGCTTTGGAACAACTATACGAGCGAGCCTAAGTTCTCTTGCAAAAAACAATACAGCCCACATAAGTGAGCACCTATCAGCTCAAAATCTGATCCCACAACACCCACAACCGCCACCTCAACTACAATCACCACTACAACCAAAAATAAATACCAATCCACAGCCACAAACAATGACTATCCCTTCAAATAATTCCACGAATAGTATCTCCTTACTCATCGGAGACACCACGGAGCATGAGCAGGAAGGTCCAAATGCCATCTTGTTTGGTCTCGAAGACACCAACGAATCAGGCGACGTCCCCAAAGTTCGCGATACCGTAAGCGACGCAAATACAACAAACAACTCTCCTGAAGGTAGCATTGAAATAACCTGAGATGGCCCTGGGTGCAAACACAACGACGGCTCTGGGTCCCCAAGATTTTGTGGAGTTGTATGCAAAAATGAGTCCAGCAAACGGATATTCATTCATACAATGAAATGCCAGGGCAAAAACCAATCCCAACCACAAAAAACTTCGCTCAGGACCGGACTTATCCACACTCCGCTCCCGTGAGCTCCGCGCAGAACTCAAAAACCGTCTACACAATGGAGTAAAGGACCTATACATTGACTACAGAGCTGATTGCATCAAAAGAAAGCCACGCAACCCACAACTCCGCATCCAAGCCCACCCCATCCAATCCAACATCACTCAAAACTAGGCACGGACGCCCCAAACTAACCTCTATCCTAACTACAACTGGTCTTAAATGCAAGCTACTCAATACAAGAAGCCTTGTAAATAAAATACCCGAATTTCTCCTCTTACAAAGTACGGCTAAATTCGATGTCATATTGGTCTGTGAAACAGGGCTCAACGCGTCTCTCCCTGACTCCGTTACTACAGGAAGAGACTATCACGTTTACCGATCCGATCGCGAAATCCGTAGAGGAGGTGGTGTTGCTATCTTCTATAAAACGTCCCTACACCTAAAAAACATCGAAGTTACACAGGAGTTTGCTATTCCTGAGACCATCGTCTGTGAACTGTCCTTAAATATCACATTTCGGTTCTTACTATGTTACAGAGCCCCCGATTATGACATCGAACATGCAAACAAGCTAAATACACGAATAACATAGGCAACATCCTTCCCACACGCTTTCAACTTTCTTGGTGACTTCAACCTACCTCATAGTAACTGGACCCTTAACGAACGTACAACTGAACCCACACACGCAACCTTCTACAATGCAGTAAGAAATCTGAACAACTAGTAACCAACAACACTAGACTTAACAACTCCCTCGATCTCATCTTCTGCAATAGTTTGAATTCAATTTACGGAATACAAAATCATAAAGAACCCTTTTCCAACCGTGACCACAACATGATCGACTTTTGAACGTAGATCCACACAAAAATCATCACAACGATGGAATCCCCAATTGTAACTTCAAAAAAGGCAACTATGAACTTATAAACAATGATCTCTCGTCCCTTGATTGGCAATTTCTATTCTCTGCATGCAATACTATAGAAGACTGTTACAACATATTTTTACTTGAAGGCAAAAGAGTCATCGAACTACATGTACCATTAACAACTCCCAAAAACCAGAAAAAACAAATTACTCAAAACAATAAGGAAGTTTCAATCCAAAAAGAAATCACTTTGGTGGAAAAAACAAATCTGGTTATGTTGCCAAGTTCAAAAGCCGATACAAAAATTTATGCCACCAGATAAAGACTGAATGCACCAATTACCACATTAAACAAAAGGAAAACCTTCTACGCACCAATTCCACCTGCACTTTCTACAATTTTGTAAACAACAAACTAAAAGACTCAAGGTCCATCCCACCCCTGAAAGGACCTAATAGTAAAGACTGCAATGACGACACTATTAAAGCCAACCTCTTTAACACATTCTTTGGCTCAGTATTTGTAAACAGCAATGGATCATGCCCAGAATTTCCTAGTTAAACCACTGACAACTACCATGATCTGATACATATCGATTTTACAGAAGACAATGTTGAAAAAGCACTACGCAATCTAAAACTATCTCTATCTATTGGACCGGACGGAATATGTGCCTACTTCTTAAAAAAGCTATCCACTGCCATAGCAGGACCTCTAAGTATAATCTTTGAAGAATCTTTCAGGACCAGCTCCTTGTCAAAACTATGGTCACAAGCCACGGTCATCCCCATCTTCAAAAAGGGAGACCCCAGCCTAGTTGAAAATTACAGACCAATCTCCCTATGCGGTGTCACCTGTAAAGTCATGGAATCAATTATCAACCAATCCATCATCCTCCACTTAGAAACAAACAACCTACTCTCTAATAAACAATTTAGTTTTAGGAAAAAACTATCGTGTAATCTGCAACTCTTACATTGCAAAAACATATGGACTACACAACTCGATCAGGGCAAAGCAATAGATGCAATCTATATAGACTTCTGCAAAGCCTTTGATTCAGTGGTACATGACAAACTACTCCTAAAACTAAAATCTTATGGTATCTCTGGACACCTGCATAACTGGATAGAAGCATTCCTGTCACACAGACAACAAAGGGTCAAAATTGGGAGAGTCCTTTCCAATTCTGTACCTGTCAACAGTGGTGTCCCCCAAGGCAGTGTCCTAGGACCTACTCTCTTCCTACTCTACATAAATAACCTATGGGATCATATCAAGAGCAACTGCGTTCTCTTCGCTGATGATGTAAAGCTATTCAACACCACAGAAAATACAACTACCCTTCAAAAAGACCTTGACTACGTATCAGAATGGTCAAACAAATGGCAACTTCAGATCTCAACGAATAAATGCTCTGTCCTACATATTGGCAAAAAAAATCAGAAAATGAAATACAGGCTGAAGAGTCAAGACCTTGTTGATGATCCAAACTCTGTCAAGGATCTTGGATACTCATCTCAAATGACCTAAGTGCTAGAGCCCACTGTAACTACATAGCCAAAAAGGCGCTAAGGGTTGTTAACCTAATCCTACGTAGCTTTTTCTCTGGTAATATTACACTAATAACTAGAGCATACAAAACATTTGCTAGACCAATACTCGAATACAGCTCATCAGTCTGGAACCCACATTACTTATCTGATATTAACACAGTGGAGAAAGTCCAGAAATATTTTACAAAAAGAGTTCTCCACTCCTCTACTCGTTGCAGAAGACCTTATGCCACCAGACTCCAAATTCTAGACCTAGAAAACCTTGAATTACGCCGTCTTCGGTCCGATCTAAGTATAGTACATAAAATCATACATTGCAATGTCCTACCTGTCCCTGAATACTTCAGCTTCAACCATAACGACACAAGAGCAAACAATAGATACAAACTCAAAGTTAATCGCACCAAACTTGATTGCAGGAAATACGACTTCAGCAATAACAGAGTGGTCAAGGTCTGGAATGCTCTACCTGACTCTGTGGTTTCTTCCCCAAACCCCCAAAACTTGAACCTTAGACTGTCTACTATGGATCTCACCCCTTTCCTAAGAGGTCTGTAGGGGGCCTGCATAAGCGCACCAACGTGCCTACCGTCCCTGTCCTATTGTTTCTTTTATATTCTATTTTTCTTATATGTATCCGTGTATTCATAACTATGTTATACTTATACCTATTATCTTGTAAGCAATTGACAAATAAAATAAAATAAATAAATAAATAAATAAATTTGCCAGAGACAACGAGAGAGCTTTGCGCGTAATGCGACTTACTCCTGGTGTTTGACAGCTTGTGCATATTCATGGTGTGGAATCTGCAGCCAAACGCTGGAAAACCCTCCAGAAACTCTACATCAGAGACAGACCTGGTTCTCATATTAATCTAACACGAAAGCTGTTTGGAGCGCGTATGCGTAAAGGCGGAGATGTGCTTACTCATTTGGAGTACATGAAGAGAGTTCTGCAACAACTTCATGGACAGGAGCTGATTTTCTCTGAACTTCATCAAGTCTATATTATCCTTTCCTCTTTGGATGACTCTTACGATGACTATGTATCTTCACTTGAAGTGTTAGACAAGACAGAAATGACTTTAACTAACATTACAGGGAAGTTAATAGAAGAGTCAAGACGGCGAAAGGACACACAACAACTGAGACAAGATGACCAAACTATGGCTGAAGAACAAGCTACAATTTATGTTGTTAGAAAATGTGATATATGTGGGGTTAAGGGTCATTTGGCCAGAAATTGCCAGGACCCTTCCGACTCTGTTCATCTGACTTTCATCTGATTTTAAGGAACAAAAGAACCACGGGAGACAGGAGAGCCGCCTTCCAGTATTTGAGGGCAGAGGGGGGTTGGACTAGATGACCTCCTAGGTCCCTTCCGACTCTGTTCATCTGATTTTCATCTGATTTTAAGGAACAAAAGGACCAGGGGAGACAGGAGAGCCGCCTTCCAGTATTTGAGGGCAGGGGGGGTTGGACTAGATGACCTCCAAGGTCCTTTCCGACTGTGTTCATCTGACTTTCATCTGATTTTAAGGAGCAAAAGGACCAGGGGAGACAGGAGAGAAGTCATCCAATATTTGAGGGTGGGGGGTTGGACTAGATGACCTCCAAGGTCCTTTCCGACTGCGTTCATCTGACTTTCATCTGATTTTAAGGAGCAAAAGGACCATGGGAGACAGGAGAGAAGTCATCCAATATTTGAGGGTGGGGGGTTGGACTAGATGACCTCCCAGGTCCCTTCCGACTCTGTTCATCTGACTTGAATCTGATTTTAAGGAACAAAAGGACCAGGGGAGACAGGAGAGCCGCCTTCCAGTATTTGAAGGCAGGGGGGGTTGGACTAGATGACCTCCAAGGTCCTTTCCGACTGTGTTCATCTGACTTTCATCTGATTTTAAGTAGCAAAAGGACCAGGGGAGACAGGAGAGAAGTCATCCAATATTTGAGGGTGGGGGGTTGGACTAGATGACCTCCCAGGTCCCTTCCGACTCTGTTCATCTGACTTGAATCTGATTTTAAGGAACAAAAGGACCAGGGGAGACAGGAGAGCCGCCTTCCAGTATTTGAAGGCAGGGGGGGTTGGACTAGATGACCTCCCAGGTCCCTTCCGACTCTGTTCATCTGACTTGAATCTGATTTTAAGGAACTAAAGGACCAGGGGAGACAGGAGAGCCGCCTTCCAATATTTGAGGGCAGAGCGGGTTGGACTAGATGACCTCCCAGGTCCCTTCCGACTCTGTTCATCTGACTTTCATCTGATTTTAAGGAACAAAAAGACCAGGGGAGACAGGAGACCAGCGTTCCAATATTTGAGGGCGGTGGGGGTTGGACTAGATGACTTCCCAGGTCCCTTCCGACTCTGTTCATCTGACTTTCATCTGATTTTAAGGAACAAAAGGACCAGGGGAGACAGGAGATCAGCCTTCCAATATTTGAGGGCAGAGCGGGTTGGACTAGATGACCTCCCAGGTCCCTTCCGACTCTTTCATCTGACTTTCATCTGATTTTAAGGAACGAAAAGACCAGGGGAGACAGGATAGCCGCCTTCTAATATTTGAGGGCAGAGCGGGTTGGACTAGATGACCTCCCAGGTGCCTTCCGACTCTTTTCATCTGACTTTCATCTGATTTTAAGGAACAAAAGGACCAGGGGAGACAGGAGAGCAGCCTTCCAATATTTGAGGCCATGGGGGGTTGGACTAGATGACGTCCAAAGTTCCCTTCTGATTCTGTTCATCTGATTTTAAGGAACAAAAGGACCAGGGGAGACAGGAGAGCCGCCTTCCAATATTTGAGGGCAGACGGGTTGGGCTAGATGACCTCCCAGGTCCCTTCCGACTCTGTTCATCTGACTTGAATCTGATTTTAAGGAACTAAAGGACCAGGGGAGACAGGAGAGCCGCCTTCCAATATTTGAGGGCAGAGCGGGTTGGACTAGATGACCTCCCAGGTCCCTTCCGACTCTGTTCATCTGACTTTCATCTGATTTTAAGGAACAAAAAGACCAGGGGAGACAGGAGACCAGCGTTCCAATATTTGAGGGCGGTGGGGGTTGGACTAGATGACTTCCCAGGTCCCTTCCGACTCTGTTCATCTGACTTTCATCTGATTTTAAGGAACAAAAGGACCAGGGGAGACAGGAGATCAGCCTTCCAATATTTGAGGGCAGAGCGGGTTGGACTAGATGACCTCCCAGGTCCCTTCCGACTCTTTTCATCTGACTTTCATCTGATTTTAAGGAACGAAAAGACCAGGGGAGACAGGATAGCCGCCTTCTAATATTTGAGGGCAGAGCGGGTTGGACTAGATGACCTCCCAGGTGCCTTCCGACTCTTTTCATCTGACTTTCATCTGATTTTAAGGAACAAAAGGACCAGGGGAGACAGGAGAGCAGCCTTCCAATATTTGAGGCCATGGGGGGTTGGACTAGATGACGTCCAAAGTTCCCTTCTGATTCTGTTCATCTGATTTTAAGGAACAAAAGGACCAGGGGAGACAGGAGAGCCGCCTTCCAATATTTGAGGGCAGACGGGTTGGGCTAGATGACCTCCCAGGTCCCTTCCGACTCTGTTCATCTGATTTTCATCTGATTTTAAGGAACAAAAAGACCAGGGGAGACAGGAGAGCCGCCTTCCAGTATTTGAGGGCAGGGGGGGTTGGACTAGATGACTTCCAAGGTCCTTTCCGACTGTGTTCATCTGACTTTCATCTGATTTTAAGGAGCAAAAGGACCCTGGGAGACAGGAGAGAAGTCATCCAATATTTGAGGGTGGGGGGTTGGACTAGATGACCTCCAAGGTCCTTTCCGAGTGTGTTCATTTGACTTTCATCTGATTTTAAGGAGCAAAAGGACCAGGGGAGACAGGAGAGCAGCCTTCCAATATTTGAGGGTGGGGGGTTGGACTAGATGACCTCCAAGGTCTCTTCCGACTCTGTTCATCTGACTTTCATCTGATTTTAAGGAACAAAAGGACCAGAGGAGACAGGAGAGCAGCCTTCCAATATTTGAGGGCGGAGGGGGTTGGACCAGATGACCTCCAAGGTCTCTTCCGACTCTGTTCATCTGATTTTCAGGAACAAAAGGACCAGAGGAGACAGGAGAGCAGCCTTCCAATATTTGAGGGTGGGGGGTTGGACTAAATGACCTCAAAGGTCCCTTCCGACTCTGTTCCTTTGACTTTCATCTGATTTTAAGGAATATTTTGAGGGCGGTGGGGGTTGGACTAGATGACCTCCCAGGTCCCTTCCGACTCTGTTCATCTGACTTTCATCTGATTTTAAGGAACTAAAGGACTAGGGGAGACAGGAGAGCCGCCTTCCAATATTTGAGGGCAGAGCGGGTTGGACTAGATGACCTCCCAGGTCCCTTCCGACTCTGTTCATCTGACTTGAATCTGATTTTAAGGAACAAAAGGACCAGGGGAGACAGGAGAGCCGCATTCCAGTATTTGAAGGCAGGGGGGTTGGACTAGATGACCTCCCAGGTCCCTTCCGACTCTGTTCATCTGACTTGAATCTGATTTTAAGGAACAAAAGGACCAGGGGAGATAAGAGAGCCGCCTTCCAATGTTTGAGGGCGGTGGGGGTTGGACTAGATGACCTCCCAGGCCCCTTCCGACTCTGATCACCTGATTTTAAGGAACAAAAGGACCAGGAGAGACAGGAGAGCCGCCTTCCAGTATTTGAAGGCAGGGGGGGTTGGACTAGATGACCTCCAAGGTCCCTTCCGATTCTATTCATCTGATTTTAAGGAACAAAAGTAGCAGGGGAGATAGGAGAGCAGCCTTCCAATATTTGAGGGCAGTGGGGGTTGGACTAGATGACCTCCCAGACCCCTTCCAACTCTGTTCATTTGACTTTCATCTGATTTTAAGGAACAAAAGGATCAGGGGAGGCAGGAGAGCCGCCTTCCAATATTTGAGGGCAGAGCGGATTGGACTAGATGACCTCCCAAGTCGCTTCCGACTCTGTTCCTCTGACTTTCATCTGATTTTAAGGAACAAAAGGACCATGTAAGATAAGAGAGCCGCCTTCCAGTATTTGAGGGCAGGGGGGGTTGGACTAGATGACCTCCAAGGTCCCTTCCGACTCTGTTCACCTGATTTTAAGGAACAAAAGGACCAGCGAAGATAAGAGAGCCGCCTTTCAATATTTGAGGGCAGAGCGGGTTGGACTAGATGACCTCCAAGTCCCTTCCGACTCTGATCACCTGATTTTAAGGAACAAAAGGACCAGGAGAAACAGGAGAGCCGCCTTCCAGTATTTGAAGGCAGGGGGGGTTGGACTAGATGACCTCCAAGGTCCCTTCCGATTCTATTCATCTGATTTTAAGGAACAAAAGTACCAGGGGAGATAGGAGAGCAGCCTTCCAATATTTGAGGGCAGAGCGGGTTGGACTAGATGACCTCCCAGGTCCCTTCCGACGCTGTTCATCTCACTTTCATCTGATTTTAAGGAACAAAAGGACCAGGGAAGATAAGAGAGCCGCCTTCCAATGTTTGAGGGCAGTGGGGGTTGGACTAGATGACCTCCCAGACCCCTTCCAACTCTGTTCATCTGACTTTCATCTGATTTTAAGGAACAAAAGGACCAGGGGAGGCAGGAGAGCCGCCTTCCAATATTTGAGGGCAGGGGGGGTTGGACTAGATGACCTCCCAGGTCCCTTCCGACTCTGTTCATCTGACTTTCATCTGATTTTAAGGAACAAAAGGACCATGTAAGATAAGAGAGCCGCCTTCCAGTATTTGAGGGCAGGGGGGGTTGGACTAGATGACCTCCAAGTCCCTTCCGACTCTGATCACCTGATTTTAAGGAACAAAAGGACCAGGGGAGACAGGAGAGCCGCCTTCCAATATTTGAGGGCAGGGGGGGTTGGACTAGATGACCTCCCAGGCCCCTTCCGACACTGTTCATCTGACATTCATCTGATTTTAAGGAACAAAAGGACCAGGGAAGGCAGGAGAGCCGCCTTCCAATATTTGAGGGCAGGGGGGGTTGGACTAGATGACCTCCAAGTCCCTTCCGACTCTGATCACCTGATTTTAAGGAACAAAAGGACCAGGGGAGACGGAGAGCCGCCTTCCATTTTGAGGCGGTGGGGGTTGGACTAGATGACCTCCCAGGGCCCCTTCCGACACTGTTTCATCTGACATTCATCTGATTTTAAGGAACAAAAGGACCAGGGAAGGCAGGAGAGCCGCCTTCCATATTTGAGGGCAGGGGGGGGTGGACTAGATGACCTCCCAGGTCCCTTCCGACTCTGTTCATCTGACTTTCATCTGATTTTAAGGAACAAAAGGACCAGGGGAGACAGGAGAGCCGCCTTCCAATATTGTGTGGGCAGGGGGGGTGGAATAGATGACCTCCAAGGTCCCTTCCGACTCTGTCACCGATTTTTAAGGAACAAAAGGACCAGGGGAGATAGGAGAGCCGCCTTCCAGGTATTTGAGGGGCAGGGGGGGTTGGGACTAGATGACCTCCCGGTCCCTTCCGACTCTGTTCAGCTGAGTTAAGGACAAAAAGGACAGGGGAAGATAGGAGAGCATCCTTCAATTTTGAGGGCAGATAAAGCGTGTTGTTGGACTAGATGACCTCCCAGGTCCCATTCGACTCTGTTATCCTTTTCATCTGATTTTAAGGAACAAAAGGACCAGGGAAGATAAGAGAGAGCCGCCTTCAAAGTTGAGGCAGACGGTGGGGGTTGGACTAGATGACCTCCAAGGTCCCTTTCCGCTCGAATGTTATCTGACTTTCATCTTGATTTTAAGGAACAAAAAGGACCAGCGAAGATAAGAGAGCCGCCTTCCAATATTTGAGGGCGGGGGGGTTGGAATAGATGACCTCCAAGGTCTTTCCTTCCGACGCTGATTCACTATTTTAAGGAACAAAAGGACCTAGGGGAGACAGGAGAGCCGCCTTCCAAGTATTTGAGGGCCGGGGGGGGTGGACTAGATGACGCCAAATTCCTTCCACTCTGTTCATTTGATTTAAGGAACAAAAGACCAGGGAAGATAGCGAGAGCCGCCTTCCAGTATTTGAGGGCACAGCGGTTGGCTAGATGACCTCCCAGGACCCTTCTGCCGTCCAATCTGTTCATCTGACTTTCATCTGATTTTAAGGAACAAAAGGACCAGGGGAGGCAGGAGAGCCGCCTTCCAGTATTTGAGGTGCAGGGGGGGGGGGGACTAGATGACCTCCAAGGTCCCTTCCGACCTATTCATTGACTTTGATTTTAAGGAACAAAAGGACCAGGGGAGATAGGAGAGCAAGCAGTTCCAATATTTGAGGGCAGAGCGGGTTGGACTAGATGACCTCCACAGGCCCTTCTGACTCTGTTCATCTGACTTTCATTGATTTTAAGAACAAAAAGGACCAGGGGGAGATAGGAGGTGAGCCGCCTTACCAGTATTGAAAGGCAGGTGGGGGTTGGACTAGAGACCTCCAGGTCCCTTCGACTCTATTAATCGATTTTAAGTAACAAAAGGACCAGGGGAGATAGGAGAGCAGCCTTCCAATATTTGAGGCAGAGCGGGTTGGACTAGATGACCTCACGGTCCCTCCGATCTATTCATCTGACTTTTCATTGATTTACGGACAAAGGACCAGGGAAGTGAGGCAGCCGTCCCCATTATGTGTCAGGGGGGGGGGGACTAGATGACCTCCAAAGTCCTTCCGACTCTATTCATCTGACTTTCATTGAAGGAACCAAAAGGACCAGGGGAGACGGAGCGAAGGAGAGCCGCCTTCCAATATTTGAGTGTCAAGAGCGGGTTGGACTAGATTGACAGGCAGGGCCTTCCTGACGAGATGAATCGGTCCCTTCGAACTCTTCATCATCTGATGTTTAAGGCAACAACAAGGACAGGGAAAGGACAAAAGGACCAGGGGCCGCCTTCCCGCAGCCTTCCAATATTGAGGCAGGGGGGGGTGGACTGGATGACTAGATTCCAGGCCCTTCGACTCTGTTCACTGACTTCATCTGATTTTAAGGAAACAAAAGGACCCGAAGATAGGAGAGCAGCATTACATATCTTGAGGCGCGTTGGGGGATGGCTAGATGACCTCCATCCCCTTCCTAATTCATCTGACTTTAAGGAACAAAAGGACCAGGGAGATAGGAGAGCAGCCTATACCAATATTTGAGGCAGAGCGGGTTGGACTAGATGACCTCCCCAGGCCCTTCCGACTTGTTCATCTGACTTTATCTGATTTTAAGGAAACAAAAGGTACCATGTAAGATAAGAGAGCCGCCTTCCAGTATTTGGAGGGCGGGGGGGTTGGGACTAGATGCACCTCCAAGGTCCCCTATTCCGACTCTGTTTGATTTTAAGGAACAAAAGGACAGGAGACAGGAGAGCGCTTCCAGTATTTGAAGCAGGGGAGGCGTGGCAAGGATGCCCTCCAAGATTCCTTCGACTCTGTCATCGGACTTTCATCTGATTTAAGGAACAAACGGACCAGGGGATGACAGGAGAGCGCCTTCCTAATATTGAGGGCACAGAGCGGGTTGGACTAGATGACCTCCCAGGTCGATTCCGACTCTTTTCCTCTGACTTTCATCTGATTTTAAGGAACAAAAGGACCAGGGGAGACAGGAGAGCGCGCCTTCCAGTATTGAAGGCAGGGGGGGTAGGGGGGGTTGACCTCGATGACCTCCAAGGTCCCTTCAGACTCTGTTCATGCTTTAACTGATTTTAAGGAACAAAAGGACCAGGGGAGGGGAGATAGGGGAGAGCAGCCTTCCACTATTTGGGGCAAGAGCGGGTTTGGACAGATGACCTCCCCGGCCCCTTCCGACTCTGTTCATCTGACTTTCATCTGATGTTAAGGAACAAAAGGACCATGAATATAAGAGAGCCGCCTTCCAGTATTTGAGGAAGGGAGGGCAGGGGGTTGGACTAGATGACCTCCAAGGTCCCTGTCCGAATCTGTTCACCTGATTTAAGGAACAAAGGACCAGGAAGACAGGAGAGCAGCCTTCAATAATTTTTTTTTGAGGGCCAGGGCGGGTTGGTTCCGGACTAGATGACCTCCCAGTCCCTTCCGACTCTGTTCATCTGACTTCATCTGATTTTAAGAACAAATGGACCAGGGGAGACGGAGATGCAGCCTTCCCAATATTTGAGGGCAGGGGGGGGGTTGGACTAGATGACCTCCAAGTTCCTTTCCACTCGCTGTTCATCTGATTTTAAGGAACAAAAGGACCAGGGGAGACAGGAGAGCAGCCTTCCAATATTGAGGGCAGGGGCGGGGTTGGACTAGATGACCTCCCAGGTCCCTTCGACTCTGTTCATCTGACTCTTGAATCTGATTTTAAGGAACAAAGGGGGGACCCCCCCCCCCCCCCAAAAAGGGGGGTACTAGAGAGCAGCCTTCCATATTGAGGCCCCAGCCCGCGGGGGTTGGCTCGCTGACCTCCACCCCAGGTCCCCCTCCGACCCAGAGTCTGATCAACTCGCATTTTAACCGGAACAAACGGACCAGGGGAGACAGGAGAGCCGCCTTCCAATATTTGAGGGCAGGGGGGGGTTTGGACTAGATGACGCCAAGGTCCATTCCGACTCTGATCACTGATTACGGAACAAAAGGTTCCAGGGAGACAGGAGAGCCGCCTTTCAGTATTTAAGGCAGGGGGGTTGGACCCCTCACCGCATGACCCTCCCAGGGTCCCTTCCGCCACTGCTGGTTCAGGACTTGAAATCTGATTTAAGGAAAACAAAGGGACCAGGGGAGAGGAGAGATAGGCGGGAGAGCAGCCTCTTCCAATATTTGAGGGTCCAGGGGGTCAGGGGGGGGTTGGACTAGATGAACCTCCAAGGTCCCTTCCGACTCTGATCACCTGATTTAATGAGGAACAAAAGGACCAGGGGAGAAGGAGAGCCGCCTTCCAGTATTTGAAGGCAGGGGGGTTGGACTAGATGACCTACCAGGTCCCTTCGACTCTGTTCACTGACTTGAATATGATTTTAAGGAACAAAAGGACCAGGGGAGATAGGAGAGCAGCCTTCCAAGTTGAGGCAAGGTGGGGGTTTGACTAGTGGCCTCCCATCCCCTTTCCAACTCGTATCTGGATTGAAACCTGATTTAAGGAAACAAAAGGAAACAACCAGGGGATACAGGAGAGCGCTCAGTATTGAGGAGGGGGGGGGGGTTGGGGGGTTTGGACTAGATGACCTCCAAGTTCCTTTCCAAACTCGGCCCTTCATCTGATTTTAAGGAACAAAAGGACCAGGGGAGACGGATAGCCGCCTTCATTATTCAGAGGGGGGGTTGAGACTAGATTACCTCCAATTCCTTTCCAATGTCATTGATTTTGAAGGAACAAAAGGACCAGGGAATATGAGAGCCACCTTCCCAATGTTTGAGGGCGGATGGGGGTTGGACTAGATGACCTCACCAGGCGCCTTCCGACACTGTTCATCTGACCTTCATCTGATTTTAAGGAACAAAAGACGACCAGGGAACGGGCAGGAGCGCCGCCTTCCAATATTTGAGGGCAGGGGGGGTTGGACTAGATAGATGACCTACCAGGTCCCTCCGACTCTGTTCATCTGACCTTCATCGATTTTAAGGAACAAAAGGACAGGGAGACAGGAGAGCCGCCTTCCAATATTTGTGGGCAGGGGGGGTTGGACTAGAGACCTCCCAGGTCCCTCCGACTCTGTCATCTGACTTGAATCTGATTTTAAGGAACAAAGGACCAGGGGAGACAGGAGAGCGCCTTCCCAGTATTTGAAGGCAGGGCGGGTTGGACTAGATGACCTCCCCAGGTGCCTTCCGACTCTGTTCATCTGACTTGAATCTGATTTTAAGGAACAAAGGACCAGGGGAGATAAGAGAGCCGCCCTTCCAATGTTGAGGGCAGGTGGGGGTTGGACTAGATGACCTCCCAGGACCCTTCCGACTCTGTTCATCTGACTTTCATCTGATTTTAAGGAACAAAAGGACCAGGGGAGAGAGGAGAGCAGCCTTCCAATATTTGAGGGCAGGGGGGGTTGGACTAGATGACCTCCCAGGTCCCTTCCGACTCTGTTCAACTGACTTTCATCTGATTTTAAGGAACAAAAGGACCAGGGGAGACAGGAGAGCCGCCTTCCAATATTTGTCGGCAGGGGGGGTTGGACTAGATGACCTCCCAGGTCCCTTCCGACTCTGTTCATCTGACTTTCATCTGATTTTAAGGAACAAAAGGACCAGCGAAGATAAGAGAGCCGCCTTCCAATATTTGAGGGCAGAGCGGGTTGGACTAGATGACCTCCAAGTCCCTTCCGACTCTGATCACCTGATTTTAAGGAACAAAAGGACCAGGAGAGACAGAAGAGCCGCCTTCCAGTATTTGAAGGCAGGGGGGGTTGGACTAGATGACCTCCAAGGTCCCTTCCGACTCTATTCATCTGATTTTAAGGAACAAAAGGACCAGGGGAGGTAGGAGAGGAGCCTTCCAATATTTGAGGGCAGAGCGGGTTGGACTAGATGACCTCCCAGGTCCCTTCCGACTCTGTTCATCTTACTTTCATCTGATTTTAAGGAACAAAAGGACCAGGGAAGATAAGAGAGCCGCCTTCCAATGTTTGAGGGCGGTGGGGTTTGGACTAGATGACCTCCCAGGCCCCTTCCGACTCTGTTCATCTGACATTCATCTGATTTTAAGGAACAAAAGGACCAGGGAAGGCAGGAGAGCCGCCTTCCAATATTTGAGGGCAGGGGGGGTTGGACTAGATGACCTCCCAGGTCCCTTCCGACTCTTTTCATCTGACTTTCATCTGATTTTAAGGAACAAAAGGACCAGGGGAGACAGGAGAGCCGCCTTCCAATATTTGTGGGCAGGGGGGGTTGGACTAGATGACCTCCCAGGTCCCTTCCGACTCTGTTCATCTGACTTGAATCTGATTTTAAGGAACAAAAGGACCAGGGGAGACAGGAGAGCCGCCTTCCAGTATTTGAAGGCAGGGCGGGTTGGACTAGATGACCTCCCAGGTCCCTTCCGACTCTGTTCATCTGACTTGAATCTGATTTTAAGGAACAAAAGGACCAGGGGAGATAAGAGAGCCGCCTTCCAATGTTTGAGGGCGGTGGGGGTTGGACTAGATGACCTCCCAGGCCCCTTCCGACTCTGTTCATCTGACTTTCATCTGATTTTAAGGAACAAAAGGACCAGGGGAGGCAGGAGAGCCGCCTTCCAATATTTGAGGGCAGGGGGGGTTGGACTAGATGACCTCCCAGGTCCCTTCCGACTCTGTTCAACTGACTTTCATCTGATTTTAAGGAACAAAAGGACCAGGGGAGACAGGAGAGCCGCCTTCCAATATTTGTCGGCAGGGGGGTTGGACTAGATGACCTCCCAGGTCCCTTCCGACTCTGTTCATCTGACTTGAATCTGATTTTAAGGAACAAAAGGACCAGCAAAGATAAGAGAGCCGCCTTCCAATATTTGAGGGCAGAGCGGGTTGGACTAGATGACCTCCAAGGTCCCTTCTGACTCTGATCACCTGATTTTAAGGAACAAAAGGACCAGGGGAGACAGGAGAGCCGCCTTCCAGTATTTGAAGGCAGGGGGGGTTGGACTAGATGACCTCCAAGGTCCCTTCCGACTCTATTCATCTGATTTTAAGGAACAAAAGGACCAGGGGAGATAGGAGAGCAGCCTTCCAATATTTGAGGGCAGAGCGGGTTGGACTAGATGACCTCCCAGGTCCCTTCCGACTCTGTTCATCTTACTTTCATCTGATTTTAAGGAACAAAAGGACCAGGGAAGATAAGAGAGCCGCCTTCCAATGTTTGAGGGCGGTGGGGGTTGGACTAGATGACCTCCCAGGCCCCTTCCGACTCTGTTCATCTGACTTTCATCTGATTTTAAGGAACAAAAGGACCAGGGGAGGCAGGAGAGCCGCCTTCCAATATTTGAGGGCAGGGGGGGTTGGACTAGATGACCTCCCAGGTCCCTTCCGACTCTATTCATCTGACTTTCATCTGATTTTAAGGAACAAAAGGACCAGGGGAGACAGGAGAGCCGCCTTCCGATATTTGTGGGCAGGGGGGGTTGGACTAGATGACCTCCCAGGTCCCTTCCGACTCTGTTCATCTGACTTGAATCTGATTTTAAGGAACAAAAGGACCAGGGGAGATAAGAGAGCCGCCTTCCAATGTTTGAGGGCGGTGGGGGTGGACTAGATGACCTCCCAGGCCCCTTCCGACTCTGTTCATCTGACTTTCATCTGATTTTAAGGAACAAAAGGACCAGGGGAGGCAGGAGAGCCGCCTTCCAATATTTGAGGGCAGGGGGGGTTGGACTAGATGACCTCCCAGGTCCCTTCCGACTCTGTTCATCTGACTTTCATCTGATTTTAAGGAACAAAGGACCAGGGGAGACAGGAGAGCCGCCTTCCAATATTTGTGGGCAGGGGGGGTTGGACTAGATGACCTCCCAGGTCCCTTCCGACTCTGTTCATCTGACTTGAATCTGATTTTAAGGAACAAAAGGACCAGGGGAGACAGGAGAGCCGCCTTCCAGTATTTGAAGGCGGGGGGGGTTGGACTAGATGACCTCCCAGGTCCCTTCCGACTCTGTTCATCTGACTTGAATCTGATTGTAAGGAACAAAAGGACCAGGAGAGACAGGAGAGCCGCCTTCCAGTATTTGAAGGCAGGGGGGGTTGGACTAGATGACCTCCCAGGTCCCTTCCGACTCTGTTCATCTGACTTGAATCTGATTTTAAGGAACAAAAGGACCAGGGGAGACAGGAGAGCCGCCTTCCAGTATTTGAAGGCAGGGGGGGTTGGACTAGATGACCTCCCAGGTCCCTTCCGACTCTGTTCATCTGATTTGAATCTGATTTTAAGGAACAAAAGTACCAGGGGAGACAGGAGAGCCGCCTTCCAGTATTTGAGGGCAGAGGGGGTTGGACTAGATGATGTCCAAGGTCCCTGGTTCATCTGATTTTAAGAACCAAAAGGACCAGGGGAGACAGGCGAGCAGCCTACCAATATTTGAGGAAAGAGGGGGTTGGACTAGATGACCTCCCAGGTCCCTTCCGACTCTGTTCATCTGACTTGAATCTGATTTTAAGGAACAAAAGGACCAGGGGAGACAGGAGAGCCGCCTTCCAGTATTTGAGGGCAGAGGGGGTTGGACTAGATGATCTCCAAGGTCCCTGGTTCATCTGATTTTAAGGACCAAAAGGACCAGGGGAGACAGGAGAGCAGCCTACCAATATTTGAGGAAAGAGAGGGTTGGACTAGATGACCTCCTAGGTCCCTTCCGACTCTGTTCATCTCACTTTCATCTGATTTTAAGGAACAAAAGGACCAGGGGAGACAGGAGAGCAGACTTCCAATATTTGAGGGCAGAAGGGGCTGGACTAAATGACCTCTAGTTGTCCCTTCCAACAGACTCTGTGAATCTGTGAAGGATGACACCTCATTGGGGATGGAGCTTCGTCCCTGGAAGCTTTCAAGGAAGAACCTGGGCTGCCCATCTGTCAGAAAGGGTGTAGGGTTTGCTGCTTGGGAAAAGGGAGGGGGTTGGACTGGATGACCTCCAGGGATCCCTTCCAGCTCTCTTCTTATTTTGTATTTGAGAAATTGTGGGAGCTTCGTCCGTGGAGTCTTTCAAGGAAGAGCCAGGACTTCCATCTGTCAGAAAGGGTGTAGGGTTTGCTGCTTGGGAACAGGCGGGTTGGACTAGATGACCTCCAGGAATCCCTTCCCAGTCTCTTCTTATTTTATGGTTCGGAAATTTTGGGAGCTTCGTCCCTGGAGCCTTTCAAGGAAGAGCCAGGGCTGCCCATCTGACAGAAAGGGTGTAGGGTCTGCTGCTTGGGAAAAGGGAGGGGGTTGGACTGGATGACCTCCAGGGATCCCTTCCAGCCCTTGACGGTTGATCTTTCCGGCGTTTTCCCCTGCTCCAACTTTGGCAACGTTGTGGCCTTTAATCTCCCAGAATTCCCCAGCCAGCGAGGGGCCGCCCATCGGGCCTCTCTGTCCTCTAGTCCCCCTTGATTCCTCCCCATTTCCTCTCTTCTTACTCGTGGTTATAGCTAGTATCTTCTGAGTGATTGACAAATCCAATAAGTAAATCAAATAAAAAAGGAAGGAAGGAAGGAAGGAAGGAAGGAAGGAAGGAAGGAAGGAAGGAAGGAAGGAAGGAAGGAAGGGAAGGAAGGAGAGAATAAGAGATCCTAAGAGGTCTGGAAGGAGTCAGCATAAGGGCAGCATCGGGCCTCCCTCTCCTCTTGTCCCATTGATTCCTACCCATTTCCTGCATTCTTACTCGTGTTTATACTCTTACCTATCATCTTGTAAGTGATGGGCAAATCCAATAAATCCAATAAAATAAAAAATGAAGGAAGGAAGAAAAGAAGGAAGGAAGGAAGGAAGGAAGGAAGGAAGGAAGGAAGGAAGGAAGGAAGGAAGGAAGGAAGGAAGGAAGGAAAGGAGAGAATAAGAGATCCTAAGAGGTCTGGAAGGATCCTGCATAAGGGCACCATCGGGCCTCCCTCTCCTATTGTCCCCATTGATTCCTATCTCTTTCCTCTATCCTTACTCGTGTCCATACTCCTACCTCTCCCCTTGTAAGCGATGGGCAAATCCAATAAATCAAATAAAATAAAAAATGAAGGAAGGAAGGAAAGAAGGAAGGAAGGAAGGAAGGAAGGAAGGAAGGAAGGAAGGAAGGAAGGAAGGAAGGAAGGAAGGAAGGAAGGAAGGAAAGGAGAGAGTAAGAGATCCTAAGAGATCTGGAAGGAGCCTGCATAAGGGCACCATCGGGCCTCCCTCTCCTCTGGTCCCCATGGATTCCTACCTCTTTCCTCTATCCTTACTCGTGTCCATACTCCTACCTCTCCCCTTGTAAGCGATGGGCCCTTGTAAGCGATGAGGGAGGGAGGAAGGATGGAAGGAAGGAAGGAAGGAAGGAAGGAAGGAAGGAAGGAAGGAAGGAAGGAAGGAAGGAAGGAAGGAAGGAAGGAAAGAAGGAAGGAGAGAGAGAGAACAGGGAAGGGGAAGGAAGGAAAGAGAGAAAAGGGAAGGAGGAAGGAAGGAAGGAAGGAAGGAAGGAGAGAATAAGAGATCCTAAGAGATCTGGAAGGAGCCTGCATAAGGGCACCATCGGGCCTCCCTCTCCTCTGGTCCCCATGGATTCCTACCTCTTTCCTCTATCCTTACTCGTGTCCATACTCCTACCTCTCCCCTTGTAAGCGATGGGCCCTTGTAAGCGATGAGGGAGGGAGGGAGGATGGAAGGAAGGAAGGAAGGAAGGAAGGAAGGAAGGAAGGAAGGAAGGAAGGAAAGAAGGAAGGAGAGAGAGAGAACAGGGAAGGGGAAGGAAGGAAAGAGAGAAAAGGGAAGGAGGAAGGAAGGAAGGAAGGAAGGAGAGAATAAGAGATCCTAAGAGATCTGGAAGGAGCCTGCATAAGGGCACCATCGGGCCTCCCTCTCCTCTGGTCCCCATGGATTCCTACCTCTTTCCTCTATCCTTACTCGTGTCCATACTCCTACCTCTCCCCTTGTAAGCGACGGGCAAATCAGATCAGATCAACGGAATGGAATCCAACCAGCCGGCCTGCTCTCTCGCCTTGCAGGAGACGACGACGTCTTCGTGAACCCGGCGGCCCTGACGAGCTTCCTCCGGCGGATGCCCAACGCCTCCCACTTCATCCACGGCCACGTCCACTACCACCCGGCCGTCCAGAGGATCGGCAGGGACGCCATCCCTTTCCCGCTCTTCCCCCAGGCCCGCTACCCGCACTTCGCCTCCGAGAAGGGCTTCCTGGTGCCCGGCGCGTCTATGCCGGCTCTCTACCGGGCCTCCGTCCGGTTGCCCACCTTCCCGCTCCACGGGGCCTACTGGGCCTTCCTAGCTTTGGCCGCTCGGCTGCCCCACCGACACAACGGAGCCTTCCGGGCCTGGGAGAAGATGGACGACCACCGCACCTTCTACCGGGAGTCCCTGCTGGTCCACGGCGTCTCCATGGGCAGGATGGAGGAAGTGTGGCAGGAGCTGCGGGACTCCGGGACGAGGGAGCCCAAGTAAGAGGCAGGAGCCGCGGAGCTGCCTGCCCGCAGTCCGAGATCCGGGTCGTTCGGGTGGGTCTGCGGAGGGCAGAGGAGAGGCCCAGGCAATTTGCACCGGCCGGAGGGCAAAGGACCGGAAGTTTCTCCGTATGCTGGGATTAAAAAGACTTTCTCACTAAGCCAGGGGGTCTGTGTGAATGCTTGGAGGAAGGGGGCAGGAAGGGAGGAGGAAGGGAGCAGGAAGGGAACAGGGAGGAACCAGGAAGGGAGCAGGAAGGAAGCAGGAAACAGACTTTCTCTTCTGAGTGATTGACAAATCAAATAAGTAAATCAAATAAAAAAGGAAGGAAGGAAGGAAGGAGAACAGGGATGGGGAAGGAAGGAAGGAAAAAAAGGAAGGAAGGAAGGAAGGAAGGAAGGAAGGAAGGAAGGAAGGAGAACACGGATGGGGAAGGAAGGAAGGAAAGAAGGAAGGAAGGGAGAAGGAAGGAGAATAGGGATGGGGAAGAAAGGAAGGAAGGAAGGGAGAAGGAAGGAGAACAGGGATGGGGAAGGAAGGAGGGAAGGAGGAAGGAAGGAAGGAAGGAAAGAAGGAAGGAAGGAAGGAAAGAAGGAAGGAAGGAAGGAAGGAAGGAAGGAAGGAAGGAAGGAAGGAAGGAAGGAAGGAAGGAAGGAAAGAGAAAAAACGGAAGGAGGAAGGAAGGGAGGGAGGGAGGAGAGAAAAAAAGGGAGCAGGTGGAAGGAAGGAAAGGAAGGGAAGAAGGAAGGAAGGAAGGAAGGAAGGGAAGAAGGAAGGAAGGAAGGAAAGAAAGAAAGAAAAAAAAAAGAAAGAAAGAAAGAAAGAAAGAAAGAAAGAAAGAAAGAAAGAAAGAAAGAAAGAAAGAAAGAAAGAAAGAAAGGAAGAAGGAAGGAAGGAAGGAAAGGAAGGGAGAAGGAAGGGAGGGAGGGAGAGAATATCCATTCCTAAGAGGTGTGTAAGGGCCGTACATAAGGGCACCATCGGGCCTCCCGTCCCTCTCCTTTTGTCCCCATTGATTCCTACCCATTTCCTGCATTCTTACTCCTGTTTATACTCTTACCTATCATCTTGTAAGTGATGGGCAAATCAAACAAATCAAATACAATCAAAATTACTAATGTTTCAAATGTCTTAAAACCATCAATGAAAGTGAAACTTACACCCAATGCCGCCCATGCGATCATCTAGCCCACCCTGCCTGCTTAAATGCCAACAGAAACCTGGCTGATCCGGTTCCAAATTCAGATACATTCTTCTATCTGTGTCCACCATGTTCTCCTAAGCGAAACAAACTGAGTACCTACCAGACAGAGTAGACAGCAGAGAAACACTCATTGACTCGGTAGGAGAACGCTTAGCAACACGCTTTGGAACAACTACACAAGCGAGCCTAAGTTCTCTTGCAAAAAAACATACAGCCCACATAAGTGAGCACCTATCAGCTCAAAATCTGATCCCACAACACCCACAACCGCCACCTCAACTACAATCACCACTACAACCAAAAATAAATACCAATCCACAGCCACAAACAATGACTATCCCTTCAAATAATTCCACGAATAGTATCTCCTTACTCATCGGAGACACCACGGAGCGTGAGCAGGAAGGTCCAAATGCCATCTTGTTTGGTCTCGAAGACACCAACGAATCAGGCGACGTCCCCAAAGTTCGCGATATCGTAAGCGACGCAAATACAACAAACAACTCTCCTGAAGGTAGCATTGAAATAACCCGAGATGGCCCTGGGTGCAAACACAACGACGGCTCTGGGTCCCCAAGATTTTGTGGAGTTGTATGCAAAAATGAGTCCAGCAAATGGATATTCATTCATACAATGAAATGCCAGGGCAAAAACCAATCCCAACCACAAAAAACTTCGCTCAGGACCGGACTTATCCATACTCCGCTCCCGTGAACCCCGCACAGAACTCAAAAACCGTCTACACAATGGAGTAAAGGACCTATACATTGACTACAGAGCTGATTGCATCAAAAGAAAGCCACGCAACCCACAACTCCGCATCCAAGCCCACCCCATCCAATCCAACATCACTCAAAACTAGGCACGTACACCCCAAACTAACCTCTATCCCAACTACAACTGGTCTTAAATGCAAGCTACTCAATACAAGAAGCCTTGTAAATAAAATACCCGAATTTCTCCTCTTACTAAGTACGGCTAAATTTGACGTCATATTGGTCTGTGAAACAGGGCTCAACGCGTCTCTCCCTGACTCCGTTACTAAAGGAAGAGACTCTCACGTTTACCGATCCGATCGCGAAATCCGTAGAGGAGGTGGTGTTGCTATCTTCTATAAAATGGCCCTACACCTAAAAAACATTCAAGTTACCCAGGAGTTTGCTATTCCTGAGACCATCGTCTGTGAACTGTCCTTAAATATCAAATTTCGGTTCTTACTATGTGACAGAGCCCCCGATTATGACATCGAACATGCAAACAAGCTAAATACACGAATAACATAGGCAACATCCTTCCCACACGCTTTCATCTTTCTTGGTGACTTCAACCTACCTCATAGTAACTGGACCCTTAACGAATGTACAACTGAACCCACACACGCAACCTTCTACAATGCAGTAACAAATCTGAACAACTAGTAACCAACAACACTAGACTTAACAACTGCCTTGATCTCATCTTCTGCAATAGTTTGAATTCAATTTACGGAATACAAAATTATAAAGAACCCTTTTCCAACAGTGACCACAACATGATTGACTTTTCAACGTAGATCCACACAAAAATCATCAAAATGAGGGAATCCCCAGTTGTAAGTTCAAAAAAGGCAACTATGATCTTATAAACAATGATCTCTCATCCCTCGATTGGCAATTTCTATTCTCTGGATGCAATACTATAGAAGACCGTTACGACGTATTTTTACTTGAAGTCAAAAGAATCATCGAACTACTTATACCATTAACAACTCCCAACACCAGAAAAAACAAATTACCCAAAACAATAAGGAAGTTTCAATCCAAAAAGAAATCACTTTGGTGGAAAAATAAATATGGTTATCTTGCCAACTTCAAAAGCCGATACAAAAATTTATGCTACCAGATAAAAACTGAATGCACCAATTACCACATTAAACAAGACGAAAACCTTCTACGCAGCAATTCCACCCGCGCTTTCTACAATTTGGTAAACAACAAACTAAAAGACTCAAGATCCATCCCACCCCTGAAAGGACCTAATAGTAAAGACTGCAATGACGACACTATTAAAGCCAACCTCTTTAACACATTCTTTGGCTCAGTATTTGTAAACAGCAATGGATCATGCCCAGAATTTCCTAGTTGAACCACCGACAACTACAATGATCTGATACATATCGATTTTACAGAAGACAATGTTGACAAAGCTCTTCGCAATCTAAAACCATCTCTATCTATTGGACCGGACGGAATATGTGCCTACTTCTTAAAAAAGCTATCCACTGCCATAGCAGGACCTCTAAGTACAATCTTTGAAGAATCTTTCAGGACCAGCTCCTTGTCAAAACTATGGTCACAAGCCACGGTCATCCCCATCTTCAAAAAGGGAGACCCCAGCCTAGTTGAAAATTACAGACCAATCTCCTTATGCGGTGTCACCTGTAAAGTCATGGAATCAATTATCAACCAATCCATCATCCTCCACTTAGAAACAACCTACTCTCTAATAAACAATTTGGTTTTAGGAAAAAACTATCGTGTAATCTGCAACTCTTACATTGCAAAAACAAATGGGCTACACAACTCGATCAGGGCAAAGCAATAGATGCAATCTACATAGACTTCTGCAAAGCCTTTGATTCAGTAGTACATGACAAACTACTCCTAAAACTAAAATCTTACGGTATCTCCGGACACCTGCATAACTGGATAGAAGCATTCCTGTCATACAGACAAGAAAGGGTCAAAATTGGGAGAGTCCTTTCCAATTCTGTACCTGTCAACAGTGGTGTCCCCCAAGGCAGTGTCCTAGGACCTACTCTCTTCCTACTCTACATAAATGACCTCTGGGATCATATCAAGAGCAACTGCGTTCTCTTCGCTGATGATGTAAAGCTATTCAACACCACAGAAAATACAACTACCCTTCAAAAAGACCTTGACTACGTATCAGAATGGTCAAACAAATGGCAACTTCAGATCTCAACGAATAAATGCTCTGTCCTACATATTGAAATACAGGCTGAAGAGTCAAGACCTTGTTGATGACCCAAACTCTGTCAAGGATCTTGGAGTACTCATCTCAAATGACCTAAGTGCTAGAGCCCACTGTAACTACATAGCCAAAAAGGCGCTAAGAGTTGTTCACCTAATCTTACGTAGCTTTTTCTCTGGTAATATTACACTAATAACTAGAGCATACAAAACATTTGCTAGACCAATACTCGAATACAGCTCATCAGTCTGGAACCCACATTTCTTATCTGATATTAACACAGTGGAGAAAGTCCAGAAATATTTTACAAAAAGAGTTCTCCACTCCTCTACTCGTTGCAGAAGACCTTATGCCACCAGACTCCAAATTCTAGACCTTGAAAACCTAGAACTACGCCGCCTTCGCTCCGATCTAAGTATAGTACATAAAATCATACATTGCAATGTCCTACCTGTCCATGAATACTTCAGCTTCAACCATAACGACACAAGAGCAAACAATAGATACAAACTCAAAGTTAATCGCACCAAACTTGATTGCAGGAAATACGACTTCAGCAATAACAGAGTGGTCAAGGTCTGGAATACTCTACCTGACTCTGTGGTTTCTTCCCCAAACCGCCAAAACTTGAACCTTAGACTGTCTACTATGGATCTCACCCCTTTCCTAAGAGGTCTGTAGGGGGCCTGCATAAGCGCACCAACGTGCCTACCGTCCCTGTCCTATTGTTTCTTTTATATTCTATTTTTCTTATATGTATCCGTGTATTCATAACTATGTTATACTTATACCTATTATCTTGTAAGCAATTGACAAATAAAATAAAATAAATAAATAAATAAATAAATAAATTTGCCAGAGACAACGAGAGAGCTTTGCGTGTAATGGGACTTACTCCTGGTGATTGACAGCTTGTGCATATTCATGGTGTGGAATCTGCAGCCAAATGTTGGAAAACCCTCCAGAAACTCTACATCAGAGACAGAGCTGGTTCTCATATTAATCTAACACGAAAGCTGTTTGGAGCGCGTATGCGTAAAGGCGGAGATGTGCTTACTCATTTGGAATACATGAAGAGAGTTCTGCAACAACTTCATGGACAGGAACTGATTTTCTCTGAACTTCATCAAGTCTATATTATCCTTTCCTCTTTAGATGACTCTTATGATGACCATGTATCTTCACTTGAAGTGTTAGACAAGACAGAAATGACTTTAACTAACATTACAGGGAAGTTAATAGAAGAGTCAAGATGGCGAAAGGACACACAACAACTGAGACAAGATGACCAAACTGCGGCTGAAGAACAAGCTACACTTTATGTTGTTAGAAAATGTGATATATGTGGGGCTAAGGGTCATTTGGCCAGAAATTGCAAGAAGAAAAACACACAGGGTAGAAAGTTGAAAAAGAACAGCAATAATTTAGCTATATGTCCTGCTAGTTTAGCAGGAAACCATGATATATGGGTAGTAGATAGTGGAGCATCGTATTGTGTTACTAATAGAAAGCAACCGTTTGTTCATATGGGACACAGTGCTCAAAGTATTTCGCTGGCTAATGGCTGGAAGCTCAAGGCTTCAGGACAAGGTAAGGCATTTTGTTCCTGTTTAAACGAGGAGTTACTCATGCTATATGTGCCTAGTACCACATATCAGTTATTATCAGTGAGTGTACTGGTAAAAGCGGGATATACAATAACATTCAAAGGATTAGAATGTGTGTTAGAGAAACAAGGTAAGCGTGTTACGGCTAAACTTGATCATGGCTTGTTTAATATGACAAGATAACCCAGTTCTAAACACTAAAGTGGGGTTTGAGAACAGAAAACCACATGATGAAGGTATCCATTTATTACACAGACGTATGGGGCAGGTTAATTTTAAAGCATTAAGAAAAACGGTGGGATTATCAAAAGGTATCAAATACAGCCTTGTAATTCCTATGTTGATTGCAATGTTTGTAAAAAGGAAAAGAGTAAGCTGACTCCTTCTAATAGAACAAACAGTTTTAAAGCCAGTGAGCCTCTACAAGTGGTAGTAGCAGACTTCATTGGTCCAAAGGAACCCAGCTGTGGGGGAGCTAGATATATATTAAGTATTGTAGATTTATATTCTCGATGTGGGTTTTGTTATTTAATGAAAAGCAAGGCTGAAACATGTCAGAATTTTACAAATAGGTTAAGGTTTGTGGAAAGAAAGCCAAATCGTAAAGTCATGACATTAGTGACTGATAATGGGTCAGAGTTCACTAACAATAAGTTTGTAGCTATGTTGAAGAAGGCAGGTAGAGACCATAAGCGGTCTGCGCCTTGTAGACCTCGACATAATGCTTATTGGGAACGGAGAGGTCAGACATTACAAACCATGGTTAGAGCTATGCTCAGCGATTCTGGTTTAAATAAGAAATTGTGGGGAGAAGCCACAAAATGTGCTAATCATATCCTAAACAATGTAGTCCACTCAGCAACAAATGAATTGCCGTTTGTTCGCTGGCCTGGTAGGCAACCAGGTCTTAGTTATCTCCATGTATTTGGGACCCCTGCATGGGTGCATATCCCAGCTCAGCTAAGAAGCAAGGAGCAACCCAGGGCTAGAAAAATGTATTTTATAGGATATAAATCTAATCACAGGTCATTTAGATTTTGGGAACCAGGCACAACTAAGATTTATCGTAGAGCTAATGCAAATCTGTAACACTGTAAAATATGCACTTTGTAATCTTGGTGTGTGTGTGTATATATGGGTAAATATGGTTGTTTATATAGAGTAAACCAAAGGGGAGTATGTTAGGTTTCTTTAAGAAACTTAACTGTATTGGTTTACCATGTATGTCTGCAAGTCAGACCTGACTCAGCACCGTCTTGTAGCCACGATGCTGACTGGCTACAGGAAGCAGGAGAGCCAGTAGTCTCCCACCGACCGGTGCGCTCCCACAGGGAGGGCCTCCTCCGGGTCCCGACAGCCTCCATGTGCCGCCTGGCGACCCCGAGGAACAGGGCCTTCTCTGTGGGGGCACCTGCTCTCTGGAACGGGCTCCCCCCAGAGTTGAGAACGACCACCGACCTGAGGGTGTTCAGGCGTGATTTGAAGACCTGGCCTCTTTGAGCAGGCCGGCCTGGGCTGATTTTAAATTGATTTTAAATTGGGTTTTAATGATGGTTTTAGTATTGGGGGTTTTAGATCTGGGAGCAGCCCATATTTAATTCTGTTCTAACGTTTTTATATGTATTGTTTTCGTTGGGCTGTGCACCGCCCTGAGTCCTTCGGGAGAAGGGCGGTATATAAATTGAAATAATCATAATCATAATCATAATAATAATAATAATAATCATAATTGTAATAATAATAATAGAGTAAGAAGCCAGAGAGTCTATTGTTAGTGTCTGTGAGAGCTACAGGAATGGTGCTACTGGTTTGCTAGGCTTCTACTATGCTACTCTACTACTTGGTAAGTATCTTCAACTCTGTAACTATATTTCTCATTGATGCATGGATGTATTGAAGATGATGCATTGCTGTTACGTCTACTGAACAAGAATGGTTAGTAAGCTAATCTACTGATGGATGAACTGTGTGTGATATTGGACTGGAACTTGGACTGTGCTTACACCACTGTATATAAAGACTTTGCACTTCAACTGCTGGGCTTGTGTGGGTTCAATACTCACTGCTACAATCTGAGCACTACTTCCGTCTGCTGTATTCATCCTTGACACCAAGGAGACTCTGCTACATACTTAAATAAAGTAATTTCCTTATCAGTATCACTGAGTGTGGGGGAGAGCTTCCTTACTTGGTTCCTGGTTCTGGGCTCTCCTCTTCAGGGTCTAGTATCTTCTCCTTCTCCTTCTCTGAAGTTTGGGGGTTCAGATTGTGTATCTTTGTGGGAGAGATGCTGTTCTTCTTGACGTCTCCTCATTAAAGTGTCTCTACTTTCTGGCTCTGACTCGGGCCCGAGATATCGTTCACGGAATTGCTGTTCCTGGCAGACGTTTTATCACCCAAACAACAGAACGTTATCAGTGCTGGAAGGGAGGAAGGTTTAGGGAAAGGAGGGGGAGGAGGAGGAGGAGGAGGAAGGCTGGAGAGCGACGGAGGCGCTCAGCCTGCCCCACGGTGGAGTCACTTGGCAGAGGAGCACAGAAGCCGGAGGAAGCCAGGAGGAGAAGGAGAGAATGCCAGCTTTGGGCTCTGGCCCTGGGGGTCCTGTCCCCCCTCCTCCTCTTCCTCAGCTGGCCCGTGGGAGCTGCACCTGCCCCAAGCAACCCCTGAGCCCCTGGCGGTCCTGAGCGACGGCACCATCACCTTCTACCTCAACCGGAGCGTCTATGAGGGTCTCTACTCTCCCCTGCAGCTCTACAAGTGCCGGGAGGTGATTCCCCAGGAGGGGCTGTGCCAGGGACCCTCGAGGGAGCCCCTGCTGCTCCTGGCCATCAAATCCTACTCGGCGTCCAGCGGCCGGAGGGCCACCTTGCGGCGTACTTGGGCCCGGCCAGCAGAGGTGGGGGGCTACAGGCTCCAGCCCCTCTTCCTCCTGGGGGCTCCGTCCAGCCAGAAGCAGCGGGAGCTGGTGGCGCTTGAGAAGAGAACCTACGGAGACATCCTGATGTGGGATTTGAAGGAGTCCCACCACAACCTGTCCCTCAAGGAGCGCTGCTTCCTGCACTGGGTGCATGGGCGCTGCCAGCGGGCGGCCTTCGTCTTCAAAGGTAAGGACTGGGGTTGGACTAGATGACCTCCAGGGGTCCCTTCCGACTCTGTTCATCTGACTTTCATCTGATTTTAAGGAACAAAAGGACCAGGGGAGACAGGAGAGCAGTCATTTAATATTTGAGGGCGGGGGGTTAGACTAGATGACCTACAAGGTCCCTTCCGACTCTGTTCATCTGACTTTCGTCTGATTTTAAGGAACAAAAGGACCAGTGAAGACAGGATAGCAGCCTTCCAGTATTTGAGGGCAGAGGGGGGATTGGACTAGATGACCTCCAAGGTCCCTTCTGACTCTGTTCATTTGACTTTCATCTGATTTAAGGAGCAAAAGGACCAGGGCAGACTGGAGAGCAGTCATTTAATATTTGAGGGTGGGGGTTGGACTAGATGACCTCCAGGGGTCCCTTCCAACCGACTGTGAATCTGTGAAGGATGACACCTCGTTGGGGATGGAACTTCGTCCCTGGAGGCTTTCAAGGAAGAGCCTGGGCTGCCCATCTTGTCAGAAAGGGTGTAGGGTTTGCTGCTTGGGAAAAGGGAGGGGGTTGGACTAGATGACCTCCAGGGGTCCCTTCCGAGTCTGTTAAGGATGACTCTCGTTGGGGATGGAAATGGTGCAGGGCAAGGGGGGCTTCAACCTTGGCCAGTGAAGAACCCCATCAGGAAGGGGGAGGTCTCAGCCCCCCCTCCCCTCCCCTCTTCCCCCCCCCCAAGCCCGGCTAAGAAGTCAGCACCATAGACTCCGAGGGCTAGAAGGGACCTTGGAGGTCTTCGGCCTCCACCTGAAGGCAGTGCCCGAAGCCACGGAGGGAATCCAGCCTAAAACAAAGGAATTCAAAGCAAAAAAAAAACAAAGAAAACCCCAATTAACCAGTGGAACCCCTTGCCACTGGAAGCGGCGGGCGCTCCAACTTGGAGACCGGACAGTCGTTAGACAGGTCTCCTGCCTGAGCAACGGGGGTTGGACTAGATGACCTCCCCAGGTCCCTTCCTACTCTGTTCTTCTGCTCTTCTGTCGGGGGTGCCCTCGGGCGACTGAAGGGCCCAAAACTACTCCTCGGAGTAGCTTGCCCTTTGTTCCTCCTTACCCGGGGCTGTTCCGCGGGCTTATCTCTCTTCAGTATTTACATTTTTCAATCGATCCGGATTCTTTTTTTTAAAAAAGAGAGAAGTAAAAGGAGAGTAAAACCACGAGTAACGTAGGTGCTACGTGGGAAGAGAAACACGTTCAGTCCGAGGAAAGGGGGACATTTATGGTCACCAATAGAGTTTCTCCCTGCCTTTTAGAGCAGCAAAAGGTTTACACACCTGGGCAGAAAAGGAAAAAATAATAATAAAATAAAAATCGACCGAAGGTACAAGGAGAGATTAGGGGAATCCTGGCTCCAAAAAGGGTCCCTGGGAGCCTGAAATGGACGATCCTCCCATCAAATCCAGTCAGGAGAAACCATGAGGAGACAAGCCACAAAGTTGCAGTCCCCAAACCCCCAAAACTTCAACCTTAGACTGTCTACTATGCACTTCCTCACCCCTTTCCTAAGAGGTCTGTAAGGGGCCTGCATAAGCGCACCAACGTGCCTACCGTCCCTGTCCCCTTGTTTCTTTTATATTTTATATTTTATTTTTCTTAGATGTATCCATGTATTCATAACTATGTTTTACTTATACCTATTATCTTGTGAGCAATTGACAAATAAATAAATAAATAGATAAATAAAATAGAATCAGGAAAGAATAGAATAGAAAGAATAGAATAGAATAGAATAGAATAGAATAGAATAGAATAGAATAGAGTATAAGAGTAGAGAAGAATAGAATAGAATATAGAATAGAGTGTAAAAGAGAGGAGAAGAATAGAATATAGAATAGAATAGAATTAGAATAGAAATAGAATAGAATCTGTTGAGTAGAATAGAATATATGAAATGAAATAACAATAGAATAGAATATATGGAATAGAATAGAATAGAATACTTTATTGGCCAAGTGTGATTGGACACACAAGGAATTTGTCTTGGTGTAAATACTCTCAGTATACATAAAGAAAATTATCTATCTATCTATCATAGAATAGAAATAGAATAGAATATGGAATGGAATGGAATAGAATAATACATTGATATCATACCTTGCAATGTCCTACCTGTCCATAAAATCATACATTGTAATGAATACTTCAGCTTCAACCATAACAACACAAGAGCACACAATAGATACAAACTCAAGGTAAACCACACCAAACTTGATGGCAGGAAATATAACTTCAGCAATAACAGAGTGGTCAATGTCTGGAATACTCTACCTGACTCTGTGGTTTCTTCCCCAAACCCCAAAAACTTCAACCTTAGACTGTCTACTATGGACTTCCTCACCCCTTTCCTAAGAGGTCTGTAGGGGGTGTGCATAAGCGCACCAATTGTGCCTACCGTCCCTGTCCTATTGTTTCTTTTATTTTTCTTATATGTATCCATGTATTCGTAACTATGTTTTACTTATACGTATTATCTTGTAAGCAATTGACAAATAAATAGATAAATAAATAGATAAATAAATAGATAAATAAAATAGAATCAGGAAAGAATAGAATAGAATAGAGTATAAGAGTAGAGAAGAATAGAATAGAATATAGGATAAAATAGAGTATAAAAGAGAGGAGAAGAATAGAATATATAATAGAATAGAATTAGAACAGAAATAGAATAGAATCTATTGAGTAGAATAGAATAGAATAGAATCTATTGAGTAGAATAGAATAGAATAGAATAGAATATATGGAATAGAATAGAATAGAATAGAATAGAATAGAATAGAATAGAATAGAATAGAATAGAATAGAAGGAATTTGTCTTGGTGCAAATGCTCTCAGTGTACGTAAAAGAAAAGAGACATTCGTCAAGAGTCGAGAATCATCAGGTACAACACTTAGTAACAGTCATTGGGTACAATCAACCATCGAATCATACTAGGAAATAGTCAATATAGATCATAAGGATACAAGCAACAAAGTTAGTCCTACAGTTACAAGTGGGAGGGGAGGGGCGATAAGGAGGGATCGGAAGATTAACAGTCAGAGTAGGGCAGACTTAGTCAAGAGTTGCACAGCGTGGAGGGAATGAGTTGTTTAGCAGAGGGATGGCGTTTCGGGGAACAAACCCTCCTTGTGTCTATTTGTTCTGGTGTGCGGTGTTTTATTGAGGGTGGACGTTGAAACCGTTTCTGTCCAGGATGTGAGGGGTGTGTAAATATTTTCCCAGCCCTCTTGTGGACTCAGGGTGCAGCATGCAGATCCTCCATGGAAGGCAGGATCGTTAGTCATCGTTTTTTTGTTTTTTTTTGCTCTGTAGTTCCTACTTCCTCTCCGGAGTCTGTGTCCGTCCTGTTGGGTGGCAGAGCCAAACCGGACAGGGATCCTTCCTCCGTGGCACTGGATCGAGCGGCTCCCTTGGGCGAAGCTCGACGCCAACGCCTTCTTTGGGGGAGGGAGGGAGGGAGGGTGGACCCCTCCCACGCTCCGCGGAGGTTAAACGCCCCCTTGCTTTTCAGGGGACGACGACATGTTTGTGAACCCCAAGGCGCTGATCGACTACCTCCGCCGGAGCCCCAACGCCTCCGCCTTCATCCACGGCAACATCCAGCGCCATTCGGCGGTCATGAGGAGCACCAAGTATGCCATCCCGCGGGAGCTCTACCCCCTGAACTACTACCCCACCTTTGCCTCCGGAGGAGGGTTCATCATGCCGCGGCAGGTGCTGACAGCCCTCTACCGAGCCTCCCTGGCGCTGCCCGTCTTCCCGCTGGACGACGTCTACCTGGGATTCCTGGCCCTGGCGGCCCAGATCCCCCACCGGCACGACGAGGCCTTCCGCGTCTGGGGCATCCCCAAGGACGAGCTCTCGGCCTACCGGAAGGCCATTTCCATCCACGGGGTCAGCATGGAGAGGATGGAGGAGGTCTGGAGGCAGCTGGAGGGCCCGCCGAAGGAGCCCTGGGCCTGGTCTTAAGGTGTCGTCCCCTCGGTAGCGTCGGACTTCCGAGGAAGAGGAGGAACAGCCGACAGGGAGTGGGAGGGGTGGCTCTCCGGGGGTTGTGGAGGAGAAGCTGGGGAGGGGCAGAGTCCGGTTGGGCCGTCAGAGGAAGAAGCAGGCCCACAGGACAGGCAGGAACAGAGAAGGGAGCAACCTGGCTTGCGAGAGAGGAAGCGGCCCTGATCCCCCTCATGGGTTGCAGCTGGGGAGTCTGGTGTACAAGAGAAGACGGTTACAACACAGCGTTGCCAGATGTGTTTTATTTGGGGCTGAGGTTATCTTGGTTGGCGTCCTTCCAACGGACTCGGCCTTGTTTCCTCCTTGAAGTTGGTGATTTTTTATCCTGCTCCGTTGTGGAAATTCCGTCCTTGGAATTTGTTTTGGTTTTTTACTTCCCCCCTTAGCTGCTCCTTCGGTTTGGACCGTTACGGCTTCCTTCTGAAGGCAATTTTTTTGAGTAGGTTTTCTTCTCCAACGGCTGAACAGTGGCGGCCGAGTGGGAGGCATTAGTAAAGGACACTGATTTACGTTTGGGAGTTTGATACGGTTGGGTTACACTCTACATAAATGCCTGCCTCCCACCGCGATCGGCGGACGGAACAGGTCCTCGGGGAGGGGAGGGGGCGGTCCCTCGACCGGAAAGCTGGCCCACTTCCGCCGTGGCCACGGCCCACACGAGACTGCCTCCTCTCCACTACACACCACCGGCCCCGGAGTTAGAAAACCCCGTTGAAGGAGCAGGCATCCCACATGAGCACCACTGTCAGTCTTGCTCCAACTTCGGTTGTTAGGGAAGAGAGACCCTCGACTCCACTGGATGGAAGGGAGAGTGTTGTTGTTTTTCAAAATAAACTTTTATTTTTTACACAAACCTAGACCAAACATAAACACCTTTCCATTTCACACAGTGTTACTCTGTAGTCTTTCCCTTCTATTTTAAGTTAATCCTCATACTGTAGATCCACTCCATGTGTTCACTGTTAACTACGTGGTAGACTTACTAAAGTTCCATCATTTTGTGCGAGCAAATCATGGTTTTTACTTAGCCTCCTTTTTAATATTCAATTCATCATCGCTGATCCGTTCCGTAGTAATATATCCTTACGTTACTTTACCTCTACTGTTTCTATTCTATTTGTATTATCAAGTATTATAAAATATTTCATTTCCTTGTGTTTTTTTTTTAAATCTAACCATTGATGCAACAAACCCCATATCTGATAAAATGGTTTATCTTCTTGCTCTCTGATTTCAAATGTCAATTTACTCATTTCTGGCCACTCCATTATTTTCTCCATAACTTCCTCTTCCGTTGAGAGTTTCCTCATTTTCCCAATTTTTAGCCAATACAGTTCTAGCCGCTGTTAATGCATTTACAATCCAATATATCCGTTCTGTACTGTGTATTTTCAGGCATAATGCCCAATAAAAGAATTAGCTCTGATTTTAAATCTATGTGCTTTTTGGTCATTTTATTCCCCCCAACCAATGGGTGGATTTTACTCCAACATGAAGTGATAGTGTTACATGGGGAAAATAACACATGTACTTGCCTGTTACACCTAAGAAAGTATAGAACCAAAGAGACCCCGTTTTTCTCCGTGATGAGGCCTTCTAGAGAGATATCTGAACGCTTCTAGAAAGCCTATTGTGTTTTGTAACTGGTTATTCTTGTCAAGTTTAAAATATTATGTCCTCGGGTGGAATCGGTGGGGAGGGGTGGGGGGTGTTTATATTTTGGCTTGAGACGTCGTGTCAGAAAGGCTGGGTCGTCCTGATCCATCGGGTTCAGACAAACAGAACAGGAAGGTGCCGAGGGTGGTTGCCAAAGGAAAGGAAACAGGTGGTACGCCAGGGGTGTGGCGTAGGGGCTTACCGGGTTGGATAGATTGTGAAGCCAGGAAAAGGGCAGAGACGGTATATTTGAACCCGTATATAAAACCCCAGCCTTCCTGGGAAAGGAGTCTTCGGCGATGAGCTGAATTCCCTTTTACAAAAGCTCAAAAATAATAAAAATTAAAATTACAATAAAAAAATTAAAATTAAAATAAAAAAATAAAATAAAATAACAATAACAATAACAACAACAGTAACAGTAGTAATAGCAATAATAGTAATGATAGTAATAAACAATAGTAATAATAATAGTAGTAGTAAAAATAATAATAATTGTAATAGTAATAATAGTAAGAAATCATAGTAATAATAGTAGTAGTAATAATAATAGTAATAATTGTAATAGTAATAGTAATAATAATAATAAACAATAGTAATAATAGTACGCGACAGTTTTAAAGTTAAGATTAACATGTTTAACATGTTAAAGTTGGGAAAAGAACAATAGAAATTGTTGGAGGGGCCAAAAAAATAAAAGGAATGCATTGCAGCCCAGAAGTACAGGAAGAAAATTAAATATATTTTCTACTACAGATTTGGACAGTATATGCCCAATGTTGGAAACAAACGAATATACCTTCAGAGGAATGAATAATTGGAAAAATTATCAATTGTGCTGAAATGGACAAATTGACCTTAAAACTAAAAGAGAAAGATAGAGTCAAGAATATTATGAAATTTGGGAGAATTGGTATAATTGGGTGAATGAGAGAAAGAAAGATAAAAGAAAAGAAGAAAGTTACAGATTAAAACTATAGAAATGTTCATTATAATGCTATAATACATTCTACTACATATTTTTCTTTATTATTATTCCTTGCATATATAAAGACAGACACATGTAGATATTGACATGAGATTGGTTTGTATAACAAGGAAAGTGGTTTGTATAACAATTTGTATAACAATGATGACACAGGACTGTTAAAATTCAGATTAACAGGTTTTAAAGTTGGAAAAAGAACAATGCAAAAATTATTGGGGGGCCAAAAAATAAAATAAAAGGAATGCACTGCAGCCCAAAAGTATAGGAAGAAAATTAAATATATTTTCTACTACATATTTGGACAGTATATGCCCAATGTTGGAAACAAACGAATATACCTTCAGAGGAATGAATAATTGGAAAAATTATCAATTGTGCTGAAATGGACAAATTGACCTTAAAACTAAAAGAGAAAGATAGAGTCAAGAATATTATGAAATTTGGGAGAATTGGTATAATTGGGTGAATGAGAGAAAGAAAGATAAAAGGAAAGAAGAAAGTTACAGATTAAAACTATAGAAATGTTTATTATAATGCTGTAATACATTCTACTACATATTTTTCTTTATTATTATTCCTTGCATATATAAAGACAGACACATGTAAATATTGACATGAGATTGGTTTGTATAACAAGGAAAGTGGTTTGTATAACAATTTGTATAACAATGATGACACAGGACTGTTAAAATTCAGATTAACAGGTTTTAAAAGTTGGAAAAAGAACAATGCAAAAATTATTGGGGGGACCAAAAAATAAAATAAAAGGAATGCACTGCAGCCCAGAAGTACAGGAAGAAAATTAAATATATCCTACTACGTATTTGGACAGCAACAAGGAGAGAGTACGCACAACGTTGGAAAATTAAAACTCAGATTAACAATGTTGGTTTACCCTCTGCCACCCCCCAACCCCCCCGGCTGCATTGCATCCCTGCTCCACTTCCCCCCCCCCTCCGGGGGCGCTGGAGGATGGGCCACGGAGTCCCCTCCGCTTGGCGAGGCTGGGCTGGGCCTGCAGCCATCTTGCTTGGGCCTCCTCCGAGATGGCTCCCCCGAGGGGCTTCAGGAGGCTGCTGGCCAGGAAGTGGGTGCAGGACTTTGGGGTCTCCCCTCCCCCCTGCCCGGGGTGGGGGGGGGTGAGGGGTGGGGGGGGCGAAGGGGAAGAGCTGGCCAGCCATGGTGGGGGTCCTCCCCCACCCGAGGCCTTTGGGTCTGCAGGGCCGCCTGCCTCCCTTGCAAAGCGGCTGCCCCCCCAAAGCCAAGCAAGGGGGCAGCTCCCATGGCCTCCTTGCAAAGGGGCCTCCCCCCCCTCAACCCCCCCCCAGCCAGATGCAATTTGGGGAGGGGGAGAGAGGGAGAGGCCGGCTTCCTTTTTTTTTGGGGGGGGGGTAAGGACGGAAGAATTTCCTTTGCAGATCCGGTAGAAACAAACCGGCCTCTGATAAAGCCTTGAGGGGGGAGGAATCTCTTTTTACACGAATTTATCCATTGGCTGCACACGTGTTTGTGTTTGTTTTTTTGTGTGTGTGTGTGTGTGTGACAGAGAGAGAATGAGAGAAAGAGAGTGAGAGAAAGAGAGAGAAAGAAAAAGAGAGAGTGAGAGAAAGAGAGAGAGAGAAAGAGAGAGTAAGAAAAAGAGAGAGTGAGAGAAAGAGAGAGAGAGAGAGAGAGAGTGAGAGAAAGAGAGAGAGAGATAAAAGAGAAGTAGAAAAAAGAGAGAGTGAGAAAAGAGAGCAGAGAGAAAGCAGAGAGTAAGAAAAGAGAGAGTGAGAGAGAGAGAGAGAAAAAGAGAGAGTGAGAGAAAGCGAGAGAGGGAGTAAGAAAAGAGAGAGTGACTGAGAGAGTGAGAGAAAGAGAGAAAAATAGAGAGAGTGGAGAGAAAAGAGTAAGAGTAAGATAAAAGACGAGAAGAGAGAGAGAGAGAAAGAGAGAGTGAGTGAGAGAGAAAAAGAACGAGATAGTGAGAGAAAGAGAGAAACGAGAGAGTGAGTGAAAAGAGAGAGAGAGAGTGAACAGAGAAGAGGAGACAAGAGAGAGAAAAAGAGAGAGTGGGAAAAGAGGAGAGAAAGCGAGAGGCTAGAAAGAGAGAGTAAGAAAAAGAGGAGTGAGAGAAAAAGAGAGAGTGAAAGAAAGAGAGAGTGAGAGAAAGAGAAGAGAGAAGAGAGATGAGAGAAGATAGAAAGAGAGCGTGAGAGAAAGAGAGAAGAACAGAGAAAGAGAGAGTGAGAGAAAGCGAGAGAGAATCGAAGAGAGAGAGAGTAAGAAGAGAAAGAGAGAGTGAGAGATAAGAGAGAGAGTAGAAGAGAGAGAGTTGAGAGAAAGAAAGCGAGAGAGTGAAAGACAGAGAGATAGAGTAGGAGTTAGAAAAAAAAAATATCACAGAGAGAAAGAGAGCGACGATGAGAGAAGAGAAGAGAAAAGAGAGCGAAAGGAGAGAGAATAAAGAGCAAGTAGAGAGAGAAGAGAGAGAGTAGAAGAGAGAGTGAGAGAATAAGAAGAGAGAGTGAAGAGAGAAAAAGAGAGAAGAGAAGAGAGATAGTGAGAGACGTGAGAGAGAAAGAGTGAAAGAGAGAGAGAAGAGAGTAAAGAAAATAGAGATTGATATAAGAGAAGAGAAGAGAAAGAGAGAGAGAGAGTGAACCAGAGAAGAGAGAGACAGATTGAGAAAGAGAGAGTGAAAAGAGAGCGAATAGACAAATATAGAGATAGAGAGAGTGAGAGAGAAGAGATCAAGTGACATAGAGAAAAGAGAGAGAAAGACAGAGAAGAGAGTGAAAGAGGAGAGAGGGATGAAAAAAAGAGCGAGAAGAGAAATAGAGAGAGAGAGTGAGGGGAGAGAGAGAAGAGAGAGAGAGGAAACCGAGAGAGAGAGAGAGAGAGAGAGAAGGTGAGAGAGAGGAGAAAGAGAGAGCGAGAAAGAGATGAGAAGATGAGATAAAGAGCAGGAAGAAAGATAAAGAGAGAAATAGAGAGAGAGAGTGGGAGAAAAGAGAAGAGAGTGAGAACGAGAGTGGAGAGACGAGAGAGAGAGAGAGAGAGACCCTTTGTCCTGAGGAGAGAACTGGGTCCATCAGTGAACAGATCATCAGAGTTGGAAGGGTCCCAGGAGG
Source organism: Bungarus multicinctus (assembly GCA_023653725.1). NCBI lineage: Eukaryota > Metazoa > Chordata > Lepidosauria > Squamata > Elapidae > Bungarus > Bungarus multicinctus. Next base: position 148,727,164 of record CM042840.1, read on the forward strand.
TCATCTAGTACAACCCCCCCCCCTTCCCAAGCAGGACACCCTACATCACGAAAGAAAGTAAGGAAGGAAGGAAGGAAGGAAGGAAGGAAGAAAGTAAGGAAGGAAGGAAGGAAGGAAAAAGAAAGAAAGAAAGAAAGAAAGAAAGAAAGAAAGAAAGAAAGAAAGAAAGAAAGAAAGAAAGAAAGAAAAAAGAAAGAAAGAAAAAGAAAGAAAGAAAGAAAGAAAGAAAGAAAGAAAGAAAGAAAGAAAGAAAGAAAGAAAGAAAGAAAGAAAGAAGAGGAATTGAGGGAGGGAGGGAGGGAGAGAGGAAGTAAAAACATAGTTATGAATACATGGATACATATAAGAAAAAGAAAAAAGAATATATTTATATATTTATTTTTATTTATTTGTCAATTTGTTAATTGCTTACAAGATAACAGGAATAAGTAAAAACACAGTTATGAATACATGGACACACATAAAAAAATAAAAAAAAATGTTAGGTAGTTTTAAAGGAGATTAGTAATTTTAAAGTTGTAGGTAATAAAATGCTACATATTGGATGTCATTTAAAAGAGGAAATAATTAATGAATATGTAACTTTGAGGTGGCACACTTAAATTGATATTAAAGGGGGGAAACCAATTTATCGAAGACGTGTTACTACTTAGAACTTAAGAGGATTACACCAATGTGACAATTAAAAGCATTTCAGTACAATAACTATGAAGGCAATATAGGTGAATTAAATTATAAGAGAAGCACTTGGAATAACATAGCAAAATAGAAAATGCATAAAAATATCATTAAGACTAGAAATGGAATATTTATTTTATTTTATGTATTCGGTTTGTCAATTGCTTGCAAGATAACAGGTACAAGTATAAACATAGTTATGAATACAAGGATACATATAAGAAAAATAAAAAATAAAAATAAAAAAGAATCTATTTATATATTTATTTTTATTTATTTGTCAATTTGTCAATTGCTTACAAGATAATAGGTATAAGTAAAAGCATAGTTATGAATACATGGATACATATAAGAAAAAAAAATATTTATATATTTATTTTTATTTATTTGTCAATTTGTCAATTGCTTACAACATAGCAGCTTTAAGTAAAAACATAGTTATGAATACATGGATACATATAAGAGAAATAGAAAAGAAACAAGAAATCAGGGACGGTCAGGCGCGTTGGTGCGCTTATGCAGGCCCCCTCCAGACTCCTTAGGAAAGGGGTGAGGAGGTCCATAGTAGAATAAGAGTAAATAATAAAATAATAATAATAATAATAAAAGTAGAATTATTAGTAGAATAAGTAGTAGAATAAAAGTTGAATATGGAACGATAGTCAGATTTGTATGTGTATGTGGAACCTGTTGTCATGCTGTTCCCTAAAAAAGAGACGTTAAAATGTAGAAAACTGAATAAAACTTCGTTCTTTTTTTGGCTTTCGTTCTGCCTGGTTTCCTAGACTCTCTGTCGCGAAGGTGAGCTCAGGGCTGGCCGGCATCCTCTTCATAGCGTCCGCCGTGTGGAAGCTGCACCTGCTCCAAGCAACCCCTGAGCCCGTCGTAGTCCTGAGCGACGGCACCTTCACCTTCTACCTCAACCGGAGCGTCTACGAGGGTCTCTACTCTCACCTGCAGCTCTACAAGTGCCGGGAGGTGATTCCCCAGGAGGGGCTCTGCCAGGGACCCTCGGGAGAACCCCTGCTACTCCTGGCCATCAACTCCCACCCGGCGTCCAGTGGCTGGAGGGCCACCTTGCGGCGCACCTGGGCCCGGGCGGCGGAGGTGGGGGGCTACAGGCTCCAGCCCCTCTTCCTCCTGGGGGCCACGTCCAGCCAGAAGCAGCGGGAGCTGGTGGCGCATGAGAACCGTTACTTCGGAGACATCCTGATGTGGGATTTCGTGGACTCCCACCGCAACCTGCCCCTCAAGGAGCGCTGCTTCCTGCAGTGGGCGCATGGGCGATGCCAGAAGGCGGCCTTCGTCTTCAAAGGTAAGGAGGGGGGTTGGACTAGATGACCTCCAAGGTCCCTTCGGACTCTGTTCATCTGACTTTCATCTGATTTTAAGGAACAAAAGGACCAGGGAAGATAAGAGAGCCACCTTCCAATGTTTGAGGGCGGTGGGGGTTGGACTAGATGACCTCCCAGTCCCTTCCGACTCTGTTCATCTGACTTGAATCTGATTTTAAGGAACAAAAGGACCAGGGGAGACAGGAGAGCCGCCTTCCAGTATTTGAGGGCAGAGGGGGTTGGACTAGATGATCTCCAAGGTCCCTGGTTCATCTGATTTTAAGGACCAAAAGGACCAGGGGAGACAGGAGAGCAGCCTACCAATATTTGAGGAAAGAGGGGGTTGGACTAGATGACCTCCCAGGTACCTTCCGACTCTGTTCATCTGACTTGAATCTGATTTTAAGGAACAAAAGGACCAGGGAGACAGGAGAGCCGCCTTCCAGTATTTGAAGGCAGGGGGGGTTGGACTAGATGACCTCCCAGGTCCCTTCCGACTCTGTTCATCTGACTTGAATCTGATTTTAAGGAACAAAAGGACCAGGGGAGACAGGAGAGCCGCCTTCCAGTATTTGAGGGCAGGGGGGGTTGGACTAGATGACCTCCAAGTTCCTTTCCAACTCTGTTCATCTGATTTTAAGGAACAAAAGGACCAGGGGAGACAGGAGAGCAGCCTTCCAATATTTGAGGGCAGTGGGGGGTTGGACTAGATGACCTTCCAGGTGCCTTCTGACTCTGTTCATCTGACTTGAATCTGATTTTAAGGAACAAAAGGACCAGCGAAGATAAGAGAGCCGCCTTCCAATATTTGAAGGCAGGGGGGGTTGGACTAGATGACCTCCAAGGTCCCTTCCGACTCTGATCACCTGATTTTAAGGAACAAAAGGACCAGGGGAGACAGGAGAGCCGCCTTCCAGTATTTGAAGGCAGGGGGGGTTGGACTAGATGACCTCCAAGGTCCCTTCCGACTCTATTCATCTGATTTTAAGGAACAAAAGGACCAGGGGAGATAGGAGAGCAGCCTTCCAATATTTGAGGGCAGAGCGGGGTTGGACTAGATGACCTCCAAGGTCCCTTCCGACTCTGTTCATCTTACTTTCATCTGATTTTAAGGAACAAAAGGACCATCTAAGATAAGAGAGCCGCCTTCAAGTATTTGAGGGCAGGGGGGGTTGGACTAGATGACCTCCAAGGTCCCTTCCAACTCTGTTCACCTGATTTTAAGGAACAAAAGGATCAGGGGAGACAGGAGAGCAGTCTTCCAATATTTGAGGGCAGGGGGGTTGGACTAGATGACCTCCCAGGTCCCTTCCGACTCTGTTCATCTGACTTGAATCTGATTTAAGGAACAAAAGGGACCAGGGGAGACAGGAGAAGCCGCCTTCCAGTATTTGAAGGCAGGGGTGGTTGGACTAGATGACCTCCCAGGTCCCTTCCGACTCTGTTCATCTGACTTGAATCTGATTTTAAGGAACAAAAGGACCAGGGGAGATAGGAGAGCCGCCTTCCAGTATTTGAGGGCAGGGGGGGTTGGACTAGATGACCTCCAAGTTCCTTTCCAACTCTGTTCATCTGATTTTAAGGAACAAAAGGACCAGGGGAGACAGGAGAGCAGCCTTCCAATATTTGAGGGCAGTGGGGGTTGGACTAGATGACCTTCCAGGCGCCTTCTGACTCTGTTCATCTGACTTTCATCTGATTTTAAGGAACAAAAGGACCAGCGAAGATAAGAGAGCCGCCGTCCAAATTTGAGGGCGGGGGGTTGGACTAGATGACCTCCAAGGTCCTTCCGAACTCTGAGCACCTGATTTTAAGGAACAAAAAGGACCAGGGAGACCGGAGAGCCGCCTCCAGCATTTGAAGCAGGGGGGGTTGGACTAGATGACCTCCAAGGTCCCTTCCGACTCTGTTTCATCTGATTTTAAGGAACAAAAGGGACCAGGGGAGATAGGAGAGCATCCTTCCAATATTGAGGGCAGAGCGGGTTGGACTAGAGGACCTCCAAGGTCCCTTCCGACTCTGTTCATCTTACTTTCATCTGTTTTAAGGACAAAGGACCAGGGAAGATAAGAGAGCGCGCCTTCCAATATTTGAGGGCAGAGGAGGGTTGGACTAGATGACCTCCCAGGTCCCTTCCGACTCTGTTCATTTGACTTTCATCTGATTTTAAGGAACAAAAGGACCAGGGGAGACAGGAGAGCAGCCTTCCAGTATTCGAGGGCAGAGGGGGTTGGACTAGATGACCTCCCAGGTCCCTTCCGACTCTGTTCATTGACTTTCATCTGATTTTAAGGAACAAAAGGACCAGGGGAGACAGGAGGAGCCGCCTTCCAGTATTTGAGGGCAGAGGGGGTTGGACTAGATGACCTCCAGGTCCCTTCCGACTCTGTTCATTGACTTTCATCTGATTTTAAGGAACAAAAGGACCAGGGGAGACAGGAGAGCAGCCTTCCAATATTTGAGGGCAGGGGGGGTTGGACTAGATGACCTCCCAGGTCCCTTCCGACTCTGTTCATTTGACTTTCATCTGATTTTAAGGAACAAAAGGACCAGGGGAGACAGGAGTAGCAGCCTTCCAGTATTTGAGGGCAGAGGGGGTTGGACTAGATGACCTCCCAGGTCCCTTCCGACTCTGTTCATCTGACTTTCATCTGATTTTAAGGAACAAAAGGACCAGGGGAGACAGGAGAGCAGCCTTCCAATATTTGAGGGCAGAGGGGGTTGGACTAGATGACCTCCCAGGTCCCTTCCGACTCTGTTCATCTGATTTTAAGGAACAAAAGGACCAGGGGAGACAGGAGAGCAGCCTTCCAATATTTGAGGGCAGAGGGGGTTGGACTAGATGACCTCCCAGGTCCCTTCCGACTCTGTTCATCTGACTTTCATCTGATTTTAAGGAACAAAAGGACCAGGGGAGACAGGAGAGCAGCCTTCCAATATTTGAGGGCAGAGGGGGTTGGACTAGATGACCTCCCAGGTCCCTTCCGACTCTGTTCATCTGACTTTCATCTGATTTTAAGGAACAAAAGGACCAGGGGAGACAGGAGAGCAGCCTTCCAATATTTGAGGGCAGAGGGGGTTGGACTAGATGACCTCCCAGGTCCCTTCCGACTCTGTTCATCTGACTTTCATCTGATTTTAAGGAACAAAGGACCAGGGGAGACAGGAGGCAGCCTTCCAATATTTGAGGGCAGAGGGGGTTGGACTAGATGACCTCCCAGGTCCCTTCCGACTCTGTTCATCTGACTTTCATCTGATTTTAAGGAACAAAAGGACCAGGGGAGACAGGAGAGCAGCCTTCCAATATTTGAGGGCAGAGGAGGGTTGGACTAGATGACCTCCCAGGTCCCTTCCGACTCTGTTCATCTGACTTTCATCTGATTTTAAGGAACAAAAGGACCAGGGGAGACAGGAGAGCAGCCTTCCAATATTTGAGGGCAGAGGGGGTTGGACTAGATGACCTCCCAGGTCCCTTCCGACTCTGTTCATCTGACTTTCATCTGATTTTAAGGAACAAAAGGACCAGGGGAGACAGGAGAGCAGCCTTCCAATATTTGAGGGCAGAGGGGGGTTGGACTAGATGACCCTCCCCAGGTCCTTGTCAGCTCTTTCATCTGAGAGGGCAGAGAGGGGTTCACAGGGGTACCTGCCGACCTGTTCATCTGCTTAATCTGGATCTGGATTTACACAAAGTATCAGGGGAGGCAGGAGAAGAGACGCATTCCAATATGGCGGGGGTTTGTAGATGACCTCCAGTCCTTCCTACTTGTCATCTGACTTCATTTAGATTTTAAGGAACAAAAGGACCAGGGAAGATAGGAGAGCGACTTCCATTTGAGGGCAGAGGGGGTTGGGACTAGTGACCTCCCAGTCCCTTCCCATGGGACTTCCTATCTGATTTTAAGGAACAAAGGACCAGGGGTAGGAGCAAGGAGACCTTCCCAATATTGAACCCCAGGGTAGGTTCAATATTGAGGACTCTAGATTCCCAGGTCCCTTCCGACTCTTTTCATCTGACTTTCATCTGATTTTAAGGAACAAAAGGACCAGGGGAGGGGAGAGCATCCTACCAATACTTGACGGCAGAGGGGGTGGGACTAGATGACCTCCCAGGTCCCTTCCGACTCTGTTCATCTGACTTTCATCTGATTTTAAGGAACAAAAGGACCAGGGGAGACAGGAGAGCAGCCTTCCAATATTGAGGGCAGAGGGGGTTGGACTAGATGACCTCCCAGGTCCCTTCCGACTCTGTTCATCTGACTTTCATCTGATTTTAAGGAACAAAAGGACCAGGGGAGACAGGAGAGCAGCCTTCCAATATTTGAGGGCAGAGGAGGGTTGGACTAGATGACCTCCCAGGTCCCTTCCGACTCTGTTCATTTGACTTTCATCTGATTTTAAGGAACAAAAGGACCAGGGGAGACAGGAGTGCAGCCTTCCAGTATTTGAGGGCAGAGGGGGTTGGACTAGATGACCTCCCAGGTCCCTTCCGACTCTGTTCATTTGACTTTCATCTGATTTTAAGGAACAAAAGGACCAGGGGAGACAGGAGTGCAGCCTTCCAGTATTTGAGGGCAGAGGGGGTTGGACTAGATGACCTCCCAGGTCCCTTCCGACTCTGTTCATCTGACTTTCATCTGATTTTAAGGAACAAAAGGACCAGGGGAGACAGGAGAGCAGCCTTCCAATATTTGAGGGCAGAGGGGGTTGGACTAGATGACCTCCCAGGTCCCTTCCGACTCTGTTCATCTGACTTTCATCTGATTTTAAGGAACAAAAGGACCAGGGGAGACAGGAGAGCAGCCTTCCAATATTTGAGGGCAGAGGGGGTTGGACTAGATGACCTCCCAGGTCCCTTCCGACTCTGTTCATCTGACTTTCATCTGATTTTAAGGAACAAAAGGACCAGGGGAGACAGGAGAGCAGCCTTCCAATATTTGAGGGCAGAGGGGGTTGGACTAGATGACCTCCCAGGTCCCTTCCGACTCTGTTCATCTGACTTTCATCTGATTTTAAGGAACAAAAGGACCAGGGGAGACAGGAGAGCAGCCTTCCAATATTTGAGGGCAGAGGGGGTTGGACTAGATGACCTCCCAGGTCCCTTCCGACTCTGTTCATCTGACTTTCATCTGATTTTAAGGAACAAAAGGACCAGGGGAGACAGGAGAGCAGCCTTCCAATATTTGAGGGCAGAGGGGGTTGGACTAGATGACCTCCCAGGTCCCTTCCGACTCTGTTCATCTGACTTTCATCTGATTTTAAGGAACAAAAGGACCAGGGGAGACAGGAGAGCAGCCTTCCAATATTTGAGGGCAGAGGAGGGTTGGACTAGATGACCTCCCAGGTCCCTTCCGACTCTGTTCATCTGACTTTCATCTGATTTTAAGGAACAAAAGGACCAGGGGAGACAGGAGAGCAGCCTTCCAATATTTGAGGGCAGAGGGGGTTGGACTAGATGACCTCCCAGGTCCCTTCCGACTCTGTTCATCTGACTTTCATCTGATTTTAAGGAACAAAAGGACCAGGGGAGACAGGAGAGCAGCCTTCCAATATTTGAGGGCAGAGGGGGTTGGACTAGATGACCTCCCAGGTCCCTTCCGACTCTGTTCATCTGACTTTCATCTGATTTTAAGGAACAAAAGGACCAGGGGAGACAGGAGAGCAGCCTTCCAATATTTGAGGGCAGAGGGGGTTGGACTAGATGACCTCCCAGGTCCCTTCCGACTCTGTTCATCTGACTTTCATCTGATTTTAAGGAACAAAAGGACCAGGGGAGACAGGAGAGCAGCCTTCCAATATTTGAGGGCAGAGGGGGTTGGACTAGATGACCTCCCAGGTCCCTTCCGACTCTGTTCATCTGACTTTCATCTGATTTTAAGGAACAAAAGGACCAGGGGAGACAGGAGAGCAGCCTTCCAGTATTTGAGGGCAGAGGGGGTTGGACTAGATGACCTCCCAGGTCCCTTCCGACTCTGTTCATGTGACTTTCATCTGATTTTAAGGAACAAAAGGACCAGGGGAGACAGGAGAGCAGCCTTCCAATATTTGAGGGCAGGGGGGGTTGGACTAGATGACCTCCCAGGTCCCTTCCGACTCTGTTCATTTGACTTTCATCTGATTTTAAGGAACAAAAGGACCAGGGGAGACAGGAGAGCAGCCTTCCAATATTTGAGGGCAGAGGGGGTTGGACTAGATGACCTCCCAGGTCCCTTCCGACTCTGTTCATCTGACTTTCATCTGATTTTAAGGAACAAAAGGACCAGGGGAGACAGGAGAGCAGCCTTCCAATATTTGAGGGCAGAGGGGGTTGGACTAGATGACCTCCCAGGTCCCTTCCGACTCTGTTCATCTGACTTTCATCTGATTTTAAGGAACAAAAGGACCAGGGGAGACAGGAGAGCAGCCTTCCAATATTTGAGGGCAGAGGGGGTTGGACTAGATGACCTCCCAGGTCCCTTCCGACTCTGTTCATCTGACTTTCATCTGATTTTAAGGAACAAAAGGACCAGGGGAGACAGGAGAGCAGCCTTCCAATATTTGAGGGCAGAGGGGGTTGGACTAGATGACCTCCCAGGTCCCTTCCGACTCTGTTCATCTGACTTTCATCTGATTTTAAGGAACAAAAGGACCAGGGGAGACAGGAGAGCAGCCTTCCAATATTTGAGGGCAGAGGGGGTTGGACTAGATGACCTCCCAGGTCCCTTCCGACTCTGTTCATCTGACTTTCATCTGATTTTAAGGAACAAAAGGACCAGGGGAGACAGGAGAGCAGCCTTCCAATATTTGAGGGCAGAGGGGGTTGGACTAGATGACCTCCCAGGTCCCTTCCGACTCTGTTCATCTGACTTTCATCTGATTTTAAGGAACAAAAGGACCAGGGGAGACAGGAGAGCAGCCTTCCAATATTTGAGGGCAGAGGGGGTTGGACTAGATGACCTCCCAGGTCCCTTCCGACTCTGTTCATCTGATTTTAAGGAACAAAAGGACCAGGGGAGACAGGAGAGCAGCCTTCCAATATTTGAGGGCAGAGGGGGTTGGACTAGATGACCTCCCAGGTCCCTTCCGACTCTGTTCATTTGACTTTCATCTGATTTTAAGGAACAAAAGGACCAGGGGAGACAGGAGAGCAGCCTTCCAGTATTTGAGGGCAGAGGGGGTTGGACTAGATGACCTCCCAGGTCCCTTCCGACTCTGTTCATCTGACTTTCATCTGATTTTAAGGAACAAAAGGACCAGGGGAGACAGGAGAGCAGCCTTCCAATATTTGAGGGCAGAGGAGGGTTGGACTAGATGACCTCCCAGGTCCCTTCCGACTCTGTTCATTGACTTTCATCTGATTTTAAGGAACAAAAGGACCAGGGGAGACAGGAGAGCAGCCTTCCAATATTTGAGGGCAGAGGGGGTTGGACTAGATGACCTCCCAGGTCCCTTCCGACTCTGTTCATTTGACTTTCATCTGATTTTAAGGAACAAAAGGACCAGGGGAGACAGGAGTGCAGCCTTCCAGTATTTGAGGGCAGAGGGGGTTGGACTAGATGACCTCCCAGGTCCCTTCCGACTCTGTTCATCTGATTTTAAGGAACAAAAGGACCAGGGGAGACAGGAGAGCAGCCTTCCAATATTTGAGGGCAGAGGGGGTTGGACTAGATGACCTCCCAGGTCCCTTCCGACTCTGTTCATCTGACTTTCATCTGATTTTAAGGAACAAAAGGACCAGGGGAGACAGGAGAGCAGCCTTCCAATATTTGAGGGCAGAGGGGGTTGGACTAGATGACCTCCCAGGTCCCTTCCGACTCTGTTCATTTGACTTTCATCTGATTTTAAGGAACAAAAGGACCAGGGGAGACAGGAGAGCAGCCTTCCAATATTTGAGGGCAGAGGGGGTTGGACTAGATGACCTCCCAGGTCCCTTCCGACTCTGTTCATCTGACTTTCATCTGATTTTAAGGAACAAAAGGACCAGGGGAGACAGGAGAGCAGCCTTCCAATATTTGAGGGCAGAGGGGGTTGGACTAGATGACCTCCCAGGTCCCTTCCGACTCTGTTCATCTGACTTTCATCTGATTTTAAGGAACAAAAGGACCAGGGGAGACAGGAGAGCAGCCTTCCAATATTTGAGGGCAGAGGGGGTTGGACTAGATGACCTCCCAGGTCCCTTCCGACTCTGTTCATCTGACTTTCATCTGATTTTAAGGAACAAAAGGACCAGGGGAGACAGGAGAGCAGCCTTCCAATATTTGAGGGCAGAGGGGGTTGGACTAGATGACCTCCCAGGTCCCTTCCGACTCTGTTCATCTGACTTTCATCTGATTTTAAGGAACAAAAGGACCAGGGGAGACAGGAGAGCAGCCTTCCAATATTTGAGGGCAGAGGGGGTTGGACTAGATGACCTCCCAGGTCCCTTCCGACTCTGTTCATCTGACTTTCATCTGATTTTAAGGAACAAAAGGACCAGGGGAGACAGGAGAGCAGCCTTCCAATATTTGAGGGCAGAGGGGGTTGGACTAGATGACCTCCCAGGTCCCTTCCGACTCTGTTCATCTGACTTTCATCTGATTTTAAGGAACAAAAGGACCAGGGGAGACAGGAGAGCAGCCTTCCAATATTTGAGGGCAGAGGGGGTTGGACTAGATGACCTCCCAGGTCCCTTCCGACTCTGTTCATCTGACTTTCATCTGATTTTAAGGAACAAAAGGACCAGGGGAGACAGGAGAGCAGCCTTCCAATATTTGAGGGCAGAGGGGGTTGGACTAGATGACCTCCCAGGTCCCTTCCGACTCTGTTCATCTGACTTTCATCTGATTTTAAGGAACAAAAGGACCAGGGGAGACAGGAGAGCAGCCTTCCAATATTTGAGGGCAGAGGGGGTTGGACTAGATGACCTCCCAGGTCCCTTCCGACTCTGTTCATCTGACTTTCATCTGATTTTAAGGAACAAAAGGACCAGGGGAGACAGGAGAGCAGCCTTCCAATATTTGAGGGCAGAGGGGGTTGGACTAGATGACCTCCCAGGTCCCTTCCGACTCTGTTCATCTGACTTTCATCTGATTTTAAGGAACAAAAGGACCAGGGGAGACAGGAGAGCAGCCTTCCAATATTTGAGGGCAGAGGGGGTTGGACTAGATGACCTCCCAGGTCCCTTCCGACTCTGTTCATCTGACTTTCATCTGATTTTAAGGAACAAAAGGACCAGGGGAGACAGGAGAGCAGCCTTCCAATATTTGAGGGCAGAGGGGGTTGGACTAGATGACCTCCCAGGTCCCTTCCGACTCTGTTCATCTGACTTTCATCTGATTTTAAGGAACAAAAGGACCAGGGAGACAGGAGAGCAGCCTTCCAATATTTGAGGGCAGAGGGGGTTGGACTAGATGACCTCCCAGGTCCCTTCCGACTCTGTTCATCTGACTTTCATCTGATTTTAAGGAACAAAAGGACCAGGGGAGACAGGAGAGCAGCCTTCCAATATTTGAGGGCAGAGGGGGTTGGACTAGATGACCTCCCAGGTCCCTTCCGACTCTGTTCATCTGACTTTCATCTGATTTTAAGGAACAAAAGGACCAGGGGAGACAGGAGAGCAGCCTTCCAATATTTGAGGGCAGAGGGGGTTGGACTAGATGACCTCCCAGGTCCCTTCCGACTCTGTTCATCTGACTTTCATCTGATTTTAAGGAACAAAAGGACCAGGGAGACCGGAGCAGCCTACCAATATTGGAGGGCAGGGCTTGGACTAGATGACCTCCAGGTCCCTTCCACAAAGGACAGTGTCAGAACTATTTCATCTGAAGTTCCGAATCAGGGGGTGGGACCACGGGGGGTGGGACTAGCGATGATCCCTTCCAACTCATTCATGGATTTTTAAGGAACAAAAAGGCCAGGGGAAGTCTATTTGATTGGACTTCCAAGGCGAACAAAAGCGACCCCGGGGATGGAAGGAGAGCAAAGGACCAGGGGAGAAGGAGGAGGAGCCTATTTGGGCGAGGGCAAGCGTGGGGTTGGATGACTAGATGACCTCCCACCGGTCCCTTTCCGACTCTGTTTCATCTGACTTTCATCTGATTTTAAGGAACAAAGGACCAGGGAGAGACAGGAGAGCAGCCTTCCAATATTTTGAGGGCAGAGGCGGGGTTGACTAGATGACCTCCCAGGTCCCTTCCGACTCTGTTCATGTGACTTTCATCTGATTTTAAGGAACAAAAGGACCAGGGAGACAGGAGAGCAGCCTTCCAATATTTGAGGGCAGAGGGGGTTGGACTAGATGACCTCCCAGGTCCCTTCCGACTCTGTTCATCTGACTTTCATCTGATTTTAAGGAACAAAAGGACCAGGGGAGACAGGAGAGCAGCCTTCCAATATTTGAGGGCAGAGGGGGTTGGACTAGATGACCTCCCAGGTCCCTTCCGACTCTGTTCATTTGACTTTCATCTGATTTTAAGGAACAAAAGGACCAGGGAGACAGGAGTGCAGCCTTCCAGTATTTGAGGGCAGAGGGGGTTGGACTAGATGACCTCCCAGGTCCCTTCCGACTCTGTTCATCTGACTTTCATCTGATTTTAAGGAACAAAAGGACCAGGGGAGACAGGAGAGCAGCCTTCCAATATTTGAGGGCAGGGGGGGTTGGACTAGATGACCTCCCAGGTCCCTTCCGACTCTGTTCATTTGACTTTCATCTGATTTTAAGGAACAAAAGGACCAGGGAGACAGGAGACCGACTTTCTACCAATATTGGAGGGCAGAGGGGGTGGGACTTCCTCTTCCATCTGACTTTCATCCAATGATTTTAAGGAACAAAAGGACCAGGGGAGAAGGAGAGAGCCGAATGACCAATACTTGAGGGCAGACATGATGAGGTTGGAATAGACCTCCCAGGTTGCCCTTCTGACTCATCTGGAACACAGGACAGGGAGAGAGAGAGATCAGAGTCAGAGGAACAAAAAGGGTGACAGAGGACAGGTCCCTTCCGAGAGTCCCAGATCCCTTGAGTTGGACTAGATGACCTCCCAGGTCCCTTCTACTGGTCATCTGACTTTATCTGATTTTAAGGAACAAAAGGACCAGGGGGAGAGGGAGACAGCAGCTTGCCAATATTTGAGGGCAGGCCGGTTGGACTAGATGGACCTCCCAGGTCCCTTCCGCTCTGTTATCTGACTTTCCGATGATTTTAAGGAACCAAAAGGACCAGGGGAGACAGGAGAGCAGCCTTCCAATATTTGAGGGCAGAGGAGGGTTGGACTAGATGACCTCCCAGGTCCCTTCCGACTCTGTTCATCTGACTTTCATCTGATTTTAAGGAACAAAAGGACCAGGGAAGAGCAGGAGTGCAGCCTACCAATATTTGAGGGCAGAGGGGGTTGGACTAGATGACCTCCAGGGGTCCCTTCCGACTCTGTTCATCTGACTTTCATCTGATTTTAAGGAACAAAAGGACCAGGGAAGACAGGAGAGCAGCCTACCAATATTTGAGGGCAGAGGGGGTTGGACTAGATGACCTCCCAGGTCCCTTCCGACTCTGTTCATCTGATTTTAAGGAACAAAAGGACCAGGGGAGACAGGAGAGCAGCCTTCCAATATTTGAGGGCAGAGGGGGTTGGACTAGATGACCTCCCAGGTCCCTTCCGACTCTGTTCATTTGACTTTCATCTGATTTTAAGGAACAAAAGGACCAGGGAGACAGGAGATGCAGCCTTCCAGTATTTGAGGGCAGAGGGGGTTGGACTAGATGACCTCCCAGGTCCCTTCCGACTCTGTTCATCTGACTTTCATCTGATTTTAAGGAACAAAAGGACCAGGGGAGACAGGAGAGCAGCCTTCCAATATTTGAGGGCAGAGGGGGTTGGACTAGATGACCTCCCAGGTCCCTTCCGACTCTGTTCATCTGACTTTCATCTGATTTTAAGGAACAAAAGGACCAGGGGAGACAGGAGAGCAGCCTTCCAATATTTGAGGGCAGAGGGGGTTGGACTAGATGACCTCCCAGGTCCCTTCCGACTCTGTTCATCTGACTTTCATCTGATTTTAAGGAACAAAAGGACCAGGGGAGACAGGAGAGCAGCCTTCCAATATTTGAGGGCAGAGGGGGTTGGACTAGATGACCTCCCAGGTCCCTTCCGACTCTGTTCATCTGACTTTCATCTGATTTTAAGGAACAAAAGGACCAGGGGAGACAGGAGAGCAGCCTTCCAATATTTGAGGGCAGAGGGGGTTGGACTAGATGACCTCCCAGGTCCCTTCCGACTCTGTTCATCTGACTTTCATCTGATTTTAAGGAACAAAAGGACCAGGGGAGACAGGAGAGCAGCCTTCCAATATTTGAGGGCAGAGGGGGTTGGACTAGATGACCTCCCAGGTCCCTTCCGACTCTGTTCATCTGACTTTCATCTGATTTTAAGGAACAAAAGGACCAGGGGAGACAGGAGAGCAGCCTTCCAATATTTGAGGGCAGAGGGGGTTGGACTAGATGACCTCCCAGGTCCCTTCCGACTCTGTTCATCTGACTTTCATCTGATTTTAAGGAACAAAAGGACCAGGGGAGACAGGAGAGCAGCCTTCCAATATTTGAGGGCAGAGGGGGTTGGACTAGATGACCTCCCAGGTCCCTTCCGACTCTGTTCATCTGACTTTCATCTGATTTTAAGGAACAAAAGGACCAGGGGAGACAGGAGAGCAGCCTTCCAATATTTGAGGGCAGAGGGGGTTGGACTAGATGACCTCCCAGGTCCCTTCCGACTCTGTTCATCTGACTTTCATCTGATTTTAAGGAACAAAAGGACCAGGGGAGACAGGAGAGCAGCCTTCCAATATTTGAGGGCAGAGGGGGTTGGACTAGATGACCTCCCAGGTCCCTTCCGACTCTGTTCATCTGACTTTCATCTGATTTTAAGGAACAAAAGGACCAGGGGAGACAGGAGAGCAGCCTTCCAATATTTGAGGGCAGGGGGGTTGGACTAGATGACCTCCCAGGTCCCTTCCGACTCTGTTCATCTGACTTTCATCTGATTTTAAGGAACAAAAGGACCAGGGAGAGACAGGAGAGCAGCCTTACCAATATTTGAGGCGATAGGGGGTTGGACTAGATGACCTCCAGGTCCTTCAGACTTCTGTTCATACGGACTTTCCGCTGCTTTTTAAGGAAGAAAACAAAGAGACAGCTAGGGCTCGATCTGATTTTTACCTCCAGGTTCCTTCTACAATGAAAGGACAAAGGACCAGGGGAGGCCAGGAGAGCAGCCTTGCCTGCACGGGTCCCTTATATTTGAGGAAAAAAAGGACGGAGCAGGTTGAACTAGAGCCGCCTTCCACCCTCCGACTCGGGGTCAATTCTGACTTTCCGATTATTTTTTAAGGAACAAAAGGACCGGGAAGATAGAGCGCCTAGCCAATGACCTTCCCATTTCCCTTCTGGGCAGAGGGTGGTTGGACTCTGATTTTAAGGACACAAAAGTTGTCCCTCCGACCAGGGGAAGACAGGAGAACAGCCTCTGTTCAATCTTTGAGGGCAGAGGGGTCCTGATTTTAAGGAACCAAAGGACCAGGGGATACAGATCCGCTATTTGAGGGGCTGTTCATCTGGTCCCCGTTCCGACTTTCGATGATCTGATTTAAGGAACAAAGGACCGGAGCAGGCGAGCAATGGAGACAGGAAAGAAGCCTACCAATTGAAAAGCGCGATAGGGGTTGGAACGGGTTTGGAACAGATGAAGATAGAGAGCCCTACCGACTATGTTTTTCATCTACTTTCATCTGACTTTCCTCTGATTTTAAGGAACCAAAAGGACCATGGGAGATAGGAGAGCAGCCTTAGAGCGCAGGTTGGGGGTTGGAGCCCTCCAGATCTATTCAGGTCCCTTTCCGACTCCTGTTCATCTGACTTTTCATGATTTTAAGGAACTGATGTAAGGAACAAAAGGTACAAGGGGAGGCAGGCGAGCAGCCTATTTTGAGGGCAGAGGGGGTTGGACTAGATGACCTCCAGTGGTCCTTCCGACTCTTTCATCGAATTTCATCTGATTTTAAGGAACAAAAGGACCAGGGGAGAAGGAGAGCAGCCTTCCAATATTTGTTCAGGGTGGGGGTTGTACTAGATGACCTCCCAGTGGTCCCTTCCGACCTCTGTTCATCTGACTTTCAACGATTTTAAGGAACAAAAGGACCAGGGGAGACAGGAGAGCAGCTACTATGTGAGGGCAGGAGGGGGTTGGACAATATTCCCTGCGCCTCGTTCAGCCACTTTATATGGCAGACCAGGGGGAAGGAGAGCAGCTACCACTGGACGGGGGTAGATGACCTCCAGTGTCCCTTCCACTCTTCAGTTCATCTGACTTCATATGATTTTAAGGAACAAAAGGAACAGGGGAGACAGGAGCATCAGCCTAATATTTGAGGGCGGAGCAAGCGGTATTGTTTGATCTGGGATTTTAAGGCACCACAGGGGGTAGGAGAGCAGCCTACCAATATTTGGAGAGGGGGTTGGACTAGATGACCTCCCAGGTCCCTTCCGACTCTGTTCAGGCTGACTTTCATCTGATTTTTAAGGAAACAAAAGGACCAGGGAGACAGGAGAGCATCGCTACCAATATTTGAGGGCCGTTGGACTAGATGACCTCCATGGTCCCTTTCAGACTCTGTTCATCTGACTTTCATCTGATTTTAAGGAAAAAAAAGGACCAGGGAGACAGGGAGCAGCCCTCCAAATACCAATATTTGGGTCTGGCGTTGCCAGGGCAGCGGGTGTTGGGGGTTGGACTAGATGACCTCCAGTGGTCCCTTCCGACATCTTTTTCATCCCTGACTTTCATCTGATTTTTAAGGAACAAAAGGACAGGGGAGACAGGGGAGATAGGAGAGCGGGGGTGGACAGCCTACCAATATTTGAGGTAAGGAAACAGAGGGGGACTTCCAAATTTAAGACCTCACATATCCCTTTCCCGACTGTCGGGTTGGAGATGATTTTTAAGGACCAAAAGGACAGGGGAGACAGGAGCGCCGCCTCCAGAGGGCGAACGGGTGGTCCCCCCGGTTTCCGCTGTGTTCATACCGACTCTGCTTCATTTAAGGAACAAAAGGACCATGAAAGATATGATAGCAGGCCTTTCATGTTGGCTGATGACCTTTCTCCGACTCTGTTCAGTACTTTCATCTGAACAAAAGGACCAGGGCCTCACCAATATTTGGGGGTTGTACTAGAGGAGCGCCCTACCAATATTTAGCCTTCCTCACCGATATCTTAAGGGTCATCTATTTTAAGGAACAGAACGGAGGCGCCGCCTTTGTCCCTTCCGACTGTGTTCATCTGATTTCATCTGACCGGGAAGAGAGAAGAGCAGCCTCCATATTTGAGGGCAGATCCTAGATGACTCGACTCACAGATCCGGACTTCCGATATCTATTTTCCTAAGGAAACAAAAGGACCAGGGGAGACAGGAGCGCAGCCTTTCATTTTAAAGGCACAAAAGGACCATTTCAGACAGGACGCCGCCCTTTTTTTTTCAGGGAGCCCAGGGTTGGACCTAATGACCTGGTTCCCAGGTCCCTTCCGACTCTGTTCATCTGACTTTCATCTGGAAGGGAACAAAAGGACAGTAGCGCCGCCTTCCATGGAAGATACCTCCCAGGAGCTCTGTCATTCATCTTACTTTCACTGATTTACAACAAAAGCCAGGGGAGACAGGACGGCCGCCTTCCATATTTGAAGGCAACGGGTATTTGATCCATTCGGTTCATCTGCCTTTCAGCTTTTTAGGGAGAGAGGAGAGCAGCCTTGGACTAGATGACCTCCCAGGTCCCTTCCGACTCTGTTCTCTGACTTTCCTCCTGAGTTAAAGGAACAAAAGACCAGGGGATTCATCTTTCCAATGACTTTAGATGACATTGATTTTAACTTTCATCTGATTTTTAAGACAAATGACCGGAGCGCCGCCTTCCAATATTTGAGGACTGGTTGGAACAGGGACTCTGTTCATCTGAGCGCCGACTTCCATATTTGAGGGCAGACAGGGTCGGACCAGGGGAGACTAGATGACGTCGCCTTCCAATATTTCATCGAGGGAACAGAGCGGGAGCGCCGCCTTCCATATTTGGCTAGAGGACCCGGGAGACAGGAGCGCGCCTGACTAATGACCTCACAGATCCATTCCGACTCTGTTTCATTGACTTTTATACTGATTTTAAGAACAAAAAGCCCAGGGAGAGAGGAGAGGCAGCCTACCAGGGAGACATATTTTAGGGCAGAGCGGCGTGGGATAGATGGACCATTGATGGCAAACGGGTTTGACCTCACAGATCCATTCCGATTTTACTTCATCTGGAACAAAAGGACCAGGGAGAAGAGGAGAGCAGCCTACCAATTTGAGGGCAGAGAAGAAACGGGAACAGACGAAAGGGTTGGATAGACTGACCTCCCAGGTCCCTTCCGACCTGTTAACTCTGACTTTCATATGATTTTAAGGAACAAAAGGACCAGGGGAGACAGGAGCCCCGCCTTCCAATATTTGAGGGCAGAACGGGTTGGGACTATAGATGACCTCAGCAGGTCCCTTCCGACTCTGTTCACTGACTTTCATCTGATTTTAAGGAACAAAAGGACCAGGGGAGACAGGAGCGCCGCCTTCCAATATTTGAGGGCAGAACGGGTTGGACTAGATGACCTCACAGATCCCTTCCGACTCTGTTCATCTGACTTTCATCTGATTTTAAGGAACAAAAGGA
Organism: Bungarus multicinctus; assembly: GCA_023653725.1. Lineage (NCBI taxonomy): Eukaryota > Metazoa > Chordata > Lepidosauria > Squamata > Elapidae > Bungarus > Bungarus multicinctus. The sequence continues at coordinate 148,745,877 of CM042840.1, forward strand.
CCAGGGGCGACAGGAGCTCGCCTTCACTATTGAGCGTGTTGTACTTAAGACCTACCAATATTGTTAGGTTCATGCTTTCAGCAGTTTTAAGAACAAAGGACCAAGGGTTGGACTAGATACCCGCCTCCAATATTTTAGGGTCCCGTAAACGGGTTGGACGAGATGCACCTCTGTTCAAACAGACCATCTGACTTTCCTCCATCTGATTTCCCCCTTTTCCCAAGCATGATTTTAAGGAACAAAAGGACCAGAGGGGATACAGGAGAGCAGCTACCTTCCATATTTTGGGCAGGCGGATGGACTAGATGACTCCCAGGTTCCCTTCAGACTATGTTCATCTGACTTTCATCTGATTTTACGGAACAAAAGAACCGGGGAGACAGGCTCGTCGCCTTTCCAATCTTGAGGGCAGAGCGGGTTGGACTAGATGACCCTCACAGATTGTCCCTTCCGACTCTGTTCATCATGGGAATTTCATCTGATTTTAAGGACAACAAAAGTACCAGGGAGACAGTGCGCGCCTTTCAAATAGCCATGAGCGAACGGGTTGGACTAGATGACCTCACAGCCTTCCGACTCTGTTCATTTGATAGTTGCTTTTAAGAACCAAAGGGAACAGAGGAGGGGGAGAGCGCACTACCAATATTTTTAGGGCAGAGAGGGTTGGACTAGATGACCTCCCAGGTCCGACTTGTTCATCTTGACTCTCATGACCAAGCCCCAGGGGAGACGGCGCGTCGCCTCCCATATTTGAGGCAGAACGGTGTTGGGACAGATGACCTCACACAGAGCCACTTCCGACTCTGTTCATGGACTTCATCGATTTTAAGGAACAAAAGGACCAGGGGAGACAGGACCGCCTTCCAATATTGATGCAGGGAACCGGTTGGAACTATATGACCTCCCAGGTCATTCTGCTATGTTCAACTGACTTCATCGGAGTTAAGGAAACAACAAGGACACAACAGGGGAGAGAAGGGAGCGTCCGCCTTCCACCATATCCACTTTATTTGGGCAGAAAGCGGGTTGGACTAGATGACCTCCCAGGTCCTTCCGACTCTGTTCATCTGACGTTCATCTGATTTTAAGGAACAAAGAACCAGGCGGAGACAGGAGCGCCAGCGCATTGCTTTCCAAGTATTTGAGGGCAGAACGGGTTGGACTAGATGACCTCACATGTCCCTTCACGACTTCTTTTCATCTGACTTTCTCTGATTTTAAGGAACAAAAGGACCAGGGGTAGACAGGAGCGCGCCGGCCAATCCATATTTGATGGGCCGAACGGGTTGGACTATATGACCTCCATGTCCCTTAAGGACTCTGTTCATCTGACTTCACCAATCTGATTTTAAGGAACAAAGGACCAGGGGTAGAAAGGAGCGCCGCCTTCCAATATTTGAAGGGCAGTCATACGGGTTGGACTAGATGACCTCCCAGGTCCCTTCCGACTCTGTTCATCTGACTTTCATCTGATTGTGAAGACAAATGACCAGGGAGACAGGCGCCGCGTGCCTCCAAATCTTTGAGGCAGAACTGTTGGATCTAGATGACCCCCCAGGTTCGTCCGGCTTTCTACTGACTTTCATCTGATTTTTAAGGAACAAAGGACCAGGGGAGGAGTCTCCCGCCTCCAATAGTTGAGGCAGAACTGGTTTGACCTAAGATGCCTCCAGGTCCCTCCGACTCTGTTCATCTGACTTTTCATCGTTTAATGAAGAAAAAACAAAGGACGCAGGGGAAGACAGGAGGCCGCCGCCTTTCCAGAGGGCATAACGGGTTGGACTAGGTCCCTTCCGACTCGTTCATTCTGACTTTCATCTGACAAAGACTCACCATGTCCCTCCCAGGTCCCTGCCGACTCTGTTTAACATCTGACTTTCTTGTTCAGAGAAGGTTTCACAGATTACCTCCAGGTCCCTCCGACTCGTTTCATCGACTCATCTGATTTTTAAGGAACAAAAGTACAGGACCAGAGGGAACTTTAGATTACCCCTTCAACAGATCACAGATTTTAAAGCCGCAAAAGAACCCTCCCCGGTCCCTTCCGACTTTCATCTGACTTTCATCTGTTTTAGGTAGACGGAGTCGCCTTCCAATATTTGAGGGCAGAACGGTTTGGACTAGATGACTGAGGAACTCTTCCGATCTATTTAGGGCAGAGCGTGTTTGGACTAGATGACCTCCCTGACTCTGTTCATGATTTCATCTGATTTTAAGGAACAAAAGAACCCGGGGAGACGTATCGCCCGCCTTCCACTATTTGAGGTCAGAACGGTTGGCTAGATTACCTCCCAGTTTCCGAACATCTGAAAGGAACAGGGGAGACAGGAGCGCCGCCTTCCATATATTTGAGGGCAGAACGGGTTGGACTAGAGGACCTACCTCCCAGGTCCCTTCCGACTCGTTCATCTGACTTTGCATCTGATTTAAGGAACCAAAGGACACAGAGAGAGGAGAGCAGCATACCAATATTTTTAGGATTTCCAAATTTGAGTTGGACTAGATGATTTTACCTCCCAGGTCCCTTCCGACTCTGTTCATCTGATTTCTCGGATTCATCCAATGATTTTAAGGAACATGAGCGGGTTGGATCTAGATGACTCAGGTCCACATATGACCCCGCCTTCCATCTGTTTTATATTTTGAGGGCAGAAACGGTTGGACTAATGGACGCTCACGAGATCCCTTCCGACCTCTGTTCATGTGACTTTAGATTAACAATTCTGGACTAGATGATTCTGTTCATCTGAATTTCGATTTAAGGAACTACCATATTTAGGGGAGACAGATGACCTCAGGACTTCATCTGTTTAAGCTTCCAATATTGAGGGCACATCCTACAGATCCCTCCGACTTGTTCATGTGACTGTATCTGATTTAATGGCCCAAAGAACAAAGAAACCAGGGGAGACAGGAGCGCCGCCTTCCAATATTTGAGGGCAGAACGGGTTGGACTAGATGACCTCCCAGGTCCCTTCCGACTCTGTTCATCTGACTTTCATCTGATTTTAAGGAACAAAAGGACCAGGGGAGACAGGAGCGCCGCCTTCCAATATTTGAGGGCAGAACGGGTTGGACTAGATGACCTCCCAGGTCCCTTCCGACTCTGTTCATCTGACTTTCATCTGATTTTTAAGGAACAAAAGGACCAAGAGGGGAGAAGGGATAAGAGCAGCCCTACCAATATTTTTAGGGCAGAGCGGGTTGGACTAGATACCCTCACAGAGTCCCGGCCGACTCTGTTCTCTGACGTTCATCTGATTTTAAGGAACAAAGGACCAGGGGAACAGGAGCGCAGCCTGCCTTCCAATATTTGAGGGCAGAACGGGTTGTTTGACTAGATGACCTCCCAGTCCCCCTGCTGACTCTGTTCATCTGACTTTTCATCTGATTTTAAGGAACAAAAGGACCAGGGATGAGAGCGAGAGCCGCCGCCCTTGAATATTTTTGAGGCAGAAAAACGGGTTGGACTAATGACCTTCCCAGGTCCCTTCCGACTCTGTTCATCTGACTTTCATGATTTAAGGAACAAAAGGACCAGGGGAGAGGAGGAAGCTGATGTGCGCCTTCCAATATTTGAGGGCCAGAGGGGGTTGGACTAGATGACCTCCAAGGTCCCTTCCGACTCTGTTCATCTGACTTTCATCTATTTTAAGGAACAAAAGGGCCAGGAGACAGGAGCGCCGCCTTCCAATATTTGAGGGCAGAGGTTGGACTAGATGACCTCCCAGTCCCTTCCACTCTTTCATCTTTTTTCTGATTTTAAGGAACAGAATAACCACAGGTGAGCGAGGAGAGCATGCCTTTCCAATAATTTGAGCGGCGGTTGGGGTTGCCTAGATAACCCCAGGTCCTCGACTCCTTTTGCATCTGACTTTCATGATTTTTAAGGAACAAAAAGACCAGGGAAGGGGAGCGCCTCCTTCCAGTATGTAGTTGGCCGAGGGGAGGTGGGACTAGATGAACCGCCCCTAGCCCTTCCGACTCTATTCACTGACTGAGGTAGGAACAAAAGACGGGAAGAAGAGCGCGCGCCTTCCCAATATTGGGGTGGAGTAATCGGGTTGGACTAGATGACTCGCCCAGGTCCCCGTTCCGACTTGTTCATCTGACTTTCATCTGATTTTAAGGAACAAAAGGACCAGGGGAGGAGCACTACCATATGTGAGAGGGGGTGGGAGCAGCCTTCCAACTCTGTTCATTTGAGGTTTCGGGAACAGAACGGGAGCAGGATCAGCCTTTCCCCCAATCTTGGAGTTGGACTAGTATGACCTACCAGGGGTCCCTTCCGACTCTGTTCATCTGACTTTCATCTGATTTTAAGAAAACAAAAGACCAGGGAGACGGAGAGCCGCCTACCAATAACTTTGAGGGCAGAGGGGGTTGGATAGATGACCTCCCGGTCCTTCCGACTCTGTTCATCTGACTTTTTCATGATTTTAAGGAACAAAAGGACCAGGGAACAGGAGCCTTCAATTCAATTGTGAGGGCCAGAAATAGCGGTTGGACTAGATGACCTCCCAGACCCTTCCGACTCTGTCATGCTGACTTCCGATGATTTTAAGGAAACAAAGGACCAGGGAAGAAGGAGTGCCGCCTTCCAATATTTGAGGGCAGAGCGGGTTGGACTAGATGGACCCCAGGTCCCCTTCCGACTCTGTTCATCTGACTTTCATCTGATTTTAGGAACAAAAGGACCAGGAAGATAGGGAGCAGCCCCCGCCTTCCAATATTTGAGGGGTTCGGGGTTGGACTAGATGACCGGGCCCTTCCGATTTCATGTGACTTGATGATTTTAGGAAACAAAAGACCAGGGAAGACAGAGCGCTGGCCTTCCAATTTGGGCAGAACTGGTTTGGACTAGCTGACCTCCCAGGTCCCTACAACCTGTTCATCTGACTGAATTTAAGGAACAAAAGGACCAGGAGCAGGACCGGGGGGCCTTAACAATATGTGAGGGCAGAGCGGTTGAACAGTAGGACCTTCCATGTCCCTTCCGACTCTGTTCTTCTGACTTTCACTGTGTAATTTAAGGAAAGGAACACAGACCAGGGAGAGGGCAGAGATCCGCGCCGTCCCTTCCTTCCAATATTTTGAGAGGCAGAGCGGGTTTGGACTAGATGACTCTCCAGGTCCCTTTCCACTCTGTTCTGTCACGACTTTATCATGATTAGGACACAAAAAGGAACAAATAACAGGGGAGACAGGAGAGCAGCCTTCCAATATTTTGGGTTGGACTAGAACCTCCAATATCTCTTAGCGTTCAATCTGAACTTCATTGATTTTAAGGAACAAAAGGGACCACGGGAATTACTTGAGGGAGAGCTAGTTCTGACCCTCCCAGGTCCCTCCGACTCTGGGTCATGAGGGGATGGGACCTTTAGATTCATCGAATCAAAAGGACCATCCCTTTTGTAGAGACTCTTCTTCATCTGACTTTTCATCGATTTAAGAACAAGGACCAGGGGAACAGGAGAGCAGCCTTCCAATATTGAGGGCAGAGGGGGTTGGACTATCTGACCTCCCAATCTCTTCCGACTCTGTTCATCTGACTTTCAATCTGATTTTAAGGAACAAGGACCAGGGAAGACAGGAAGAGCCGCCTACCAATATGTGAGGGCAGAGGGGGGGACTAGATGACCTCCAGGTCCCTTTCGGGACTCTTTTCATCTGACTTTTCATCTGATTTTAAGGAACAAAGACCAGGGGAGACATGGAGCGCCGCCTTACACCCTAACCAAGTTGAGGGCAGAGCGGGGGGGTTGCACTAGATGACCTCCAGGTCCAGATCTTCCGAAACTCTGTTCTCAATGACTTTCATCTGATTAAGGAAGACAAAAGGACCAGGGGAGACAGTAGAGCGCCTATCCAATTTTGAGGGCATCGGGGTTGGACTAGATGACCTCCCATATCCGGGTACAGTCTGACGATATCTGTTTCTGACATTCATCTGATTTTAAGATACAAAAAAGGACCAGTGAGGCAGGAGCGCAAGCCTTCCAATATTGAGGGCAGCGGGTTGGACTAGATGACCTCCCCTTCCTATGGTTCCGTTTACATCTGACTTTCATGCGGATCTGCTTCAAGGAACAAATCTGGAATTTTACGAACAAAGGACCAGGGGAGACAGGAGAGACACCTTCATGATTAGAGGGGTTGGGACTAATGACCTCCAGGTCCCTTCCAACTCTGTTTACATCTGCTTTCATCTATTTAAGTGAACCAAAGGAAAAAAGCGACCCGTTATATTTAGGGCAGAGCAAGATGACCTCCACGCTTACCTGCCTGAGTTTACGGAACAAAAGAGCGGGTACTAGAGGCAGAGCGGGTGGGACCATATGACCTCCCAGGGTTAGCTTCGACCTCTGACTCTATTCTGCTGAGTTTCGATCTGAATTTATTAGGAACGAACAAAAGGACCAGGGGAGACAGGAGAGCTACTGCCAATATTTGAGGGCGAGGGGTTGGACTAGATGAATCAGGTCCCTTCCAACTCTGTTCATCTGACTTACATCTGATTTTAAGGAACAAAAGGACCAGGGGAACAGCTAGAGAGCAGCCTTCCAATGATTTTGAGGTCAGAGCGGGTTTGGACTAGAGACCTCTCAGGTCCCTTCCGACTCTGTTCATCTTCCGCGTGACTTTCATCCTGATTTCAAGGAAATAGGAACAAACGGACCAGGGGAGGCAGGATGGTCGAGCAGCCATGCTCCTGTTCCAAGACTATATACGTTAGGGCAGACGGGTTGGACTAGATGACCCTCATTCCAGGTCCCTTCGTCTCTCTGACTCTATTCATCTGACTTTCCGATGATTTTAGGAACAAAAGGACCAGGGAACGAGGAGCAGCCGTTCCCCAATATTGAGGGCAGAGCGGGTTGGACTAGATGACCTCACCCGTTCCTTCCCGACTCTGTTCATCTGCTACTTTATCGATGATTTTAAGGAACAAAAGGACCAGGGAGATCAGGAGAGCAGCCTTCCAATATTTGAGGGCAGCGCGTTGGGGCGGTTGGACTAGATGACCTCCCAGGTCCCTTCCGACTCGTTTCATCTTGACTTATCTGATTTCAAGGACAAAAGACAGGAAGGTAGAGCAGCCTACCAATATTTGAGGGCATTGTGGACTAGACCTCCAGGATCTACTTCTTACGGTTGTCATTACTCTGATTCATGTCTCTCATCTGAGTTGGGGGTTGACCAAAAGAACCCTTCAGACTCTTCATCTGACTTTCATGCAGCTTCATCCTTCCAATAGTTGAGCGCGTGGTGTTTTCACTACCTATTTGACGCGGCTCAGGTCCCTTCGACCTCTGTTCAGACTTATCATCTGATTTTCAAGTACAAAAGGACCAGGGAAGAATATCGTGTAGCAGCCTATCATCACTATTGTTGGAGGGTAGAGGTGTGGAGGTGGGAACTAGATGGACCTCGCGCCAGGTCCTTCCGAAGCTCTTACTTCGCTGACCTTTCCGATGATATTTAAAGCGGTAACAAAAGCAGACCGGGAACGATAGTTATTGCGTTGCCTTCCTCATATTTGAGCGTGTTGGGGGTTGACTAGATACCTCCAAGTCTGTCCCTTCCACTCTGTTCTCCTGATTTCCATCTGATTTTAACGGCACAAAGGAACCATGGAGACAGAGAGCAGCTACCAATATAGGCAGAGGGGTTTGATAGAAATACCTCCCGCAGAGTCCCTTCCGACGCTTTTCATGCTGACTTCAATCTGATTTTCAAGACACAAACAGCACCTAGATAGGGACAGAGCAGCCTTCCACTAATATTTGAGGTCAGCAGGGTTGGACTAGATTGACCTCACAGAGCACTTACGAATCTGTTCATCTACTTTCATTGATTTCAAGGAACAAAAGAACCAGGGGAGACAGGAGAGAAGCCCTACCAATATTGAGGTCAGAGGGGTTGGACTAGATGGAACCTCCCAGGTCCCTTCGGTTCATCTGACTTTCAGATGATTTTAAGGAACAAAAGGACCAGGGAAGATATGGAGGGGAGCAGCCTACCAATATTTGAGGGCAGCGTGTGGTTGGACTAGATGACCTCACAGGTCCCATCCGACTCTTTTCATCGACCTTCATGTGATTTTAAGGAACAAAAGACCAGGGAAGATTCCGGAGGGAACTGACAGTCAGACTTTCATGTGAAATTTTAAGGAACAAAGGCCATGGAGACAGGAGAGCAGACCTTCCAAATTTGAAGGGCATGAACTGGTTGGACTAGATGACCTCCCAGGTCCCTTCCGACTAACTCTCATCTGACTTTCATTCGATGTAAGGAACCAAAGGACCAGGGAAGATAGGAGCAAGCCTTCCAATATTTGAGCGCGTTGGGTTTGGACTAGATGACCGCCCATGTCCCTTCCGACTCTGTTCATCTGACTTTCATCTGATTTGTAAGGAACAAAAAGGGACCAGGGGAGAGGAGAGCAGCCTTCCAATTATTTGAGGCGCGTTGCGGTTGGACTAGAATGACCTCCCAGGAGCCCTTCCGACTATATTCATTCTGACTTTCATCTGATTTTAAAGGAACAAAAGGACCAGAAGATAGGAGCGCATGACCAATATTTGAGGGCAGGGGGGTTGGACTAGATACCGACCAGATCCCTTCCGACTTTTACCTGGTGTGGCATGTTTCAGTATTCTGACTTTCCAATTGGTAGCTCTTTCATCTGGTGTTTAAGGACAAAAGAACCAGGGAGACGGCGAGCAGCCTACCAATAGTGAGGTGTCAGAATCTCGTAGTTGCGGGGTTGGGACCTAGAGGACCCTCCCAGGTCCCTTCCGACTCTGGTTCATCTTATTTCCATCAGCAAAAGGAAACCAGGAGAAGAGCAGCCGAGACGAGGCGGCAGCAGCTAAGGATGCTTTGGGAGGGGCAGATCGCGGCGGTGAAGTTGTGACTAAGAGAAGTGGGGGACTGCCCGGGAAAGGTGACGGGGGAACACAGGTGTCCCTCCTCGTGCGGTCCGGTTGCATCAGACGGTAGGGTCGAAGGGTAGTGTTGGTGGGGGCAGTGTCCCCGCCGGCTGTGAGATCTGAAATACTTCTGGCCGTTCGGTGGGGGCGAGGTCCCTCAAACACGCCGTGCCGCGTAGCGTATCGAGGCGTGAGGGTACTACAGATTTCATAGAAATCGTACGCTCACTTTGGACGGTTAGAGTGGCGTGTATGAGGGGGAACACAAAAAGGCCAGGGCAGATAGCAGCAGGGAAGCGGGGCTCATTCCATAGCAGCATACCGTCCCTGTCCCCCCCCTCACATCGTGCCAGACTGGGAAGGGACTCTGTTCAGCCGGACGTGCCGAGTGATTGTAAGGAACAAAAGCCAGGGCAGGCGAGCACCTACCAATAATGTGTTGATAGATGACCTGCAAGGTCCCCCGCCTTCCGACTCATTTGTTCATTGACGGTGTCATCTGATTTCGTAGACCGGCGGGGGGGGGTAAGGAACAAAGGGGGACGAAGCCCAGGAGGCAAAAGGAGAGCTACCTTCCAGTATTTGAGGGCAGAGGGGTTGGCCTAGAACCTCCCAAGTCCTGCCGACTTTGCATCTGACTTTCATCTGATTTTTGTTTTAAGGAACAAAATGACCAGGGAACAGTCTGGAGCAGCTTGTTATTGAGGGAGGGGGTGAGCGAAGGACCTAGATTACTCCAAGGTGCCTTCCAACTCTGTTCATGACTTGCACATCTGATTTTAGGAACAAAGGACCAGGACATAAGGAGAGTAAGCTAGATGACCCTACCAATCCGACTCTGTTCATCTGACTTTCTCTGAGATTTTAACGGAACAAAAGACCAGGGAGGAACTAGGATAGCAGCCTACCAATAACTATTTGAGGGCAGAGGGTTGGATTAGTGACCCTCCCAGGTCCCTTCCGATTCTGTTCATCTGACTTTCATCTGATTTTTAAGGAACAAAGGACCAGGAACAGATAAGAGATCAGCAGTCTACCAATATTTGAGGGCAGAGGGGAGGTTGCACTAGAGGACCTCCCAGATCCCTTTCCGACTCTTTTCAATCTGACTTTCATCTGATTTTAAGGAAAAAGAACAGGGGAGACGGAAGCAGCCTACCAATTATTGAGGGCAAGGGGGTTGGACTAGATGACCTCCCATATCTCTTCCCGACGCTGTGTTCATCTGACTTTCTCACTGGTTTTTAAGGAACAAAAGGACAGGGAGACAGGAGAGCAGCCTTCCAATATTGAGGTAAGGGGGGTTGGACTAGTGACCGCCCAGAAGGTTCCCTCCTTCCGACTCTGTTCATCTGACTTTCATCTGAGTTTTAAGGAACCAAAGGCCCAGTAGGCAGGGGGACAGCCTTCCATATTGAGGGCAGGTGGGGTTGGACTAGCTGACCTCATCCAGACCTTCCGACTTGTCATATCTGATTTAGGCAGAGAGTAGCAAGCCTAGATGATCCTCAAGGTGTGAACTCGGTGTTCACTTTCATCTGATTTAATGACCTCCAGGGGAGACAGGAGATCCCTTCCGATTGCTGTTTCAATCCCTTTATCTGATGTTTAAGAAATGACAAAGGACCAGGGCTAAATAAGAGAGGCGCAGCTACCAAGTATTTGAGGGCAGAGGGTGTGGGACTAGATGACCTCCAAGGTCAGATACCTTCCTACTCTTTCATCTGATTTCATCTGATTTTAAGAACAAAAGAACCAGGGGAGACAGGAGAGCCCGCCTACCAATATTTGAGGGCAGGGGGGTCTTGGGACCGATGCCCTCCCCTATCTCCCGACTCTTTTCATCTGACTTTCATCTGACGCTTTTCATCTGAGGAACAAAAGAAACAGGGAGACAGGAGAGCAGCCTACCATAATGAGGCGAGTTGGGGGTTGGACTAGTGAGCCTCCAAGGTCCCTTCCTCTCTGTTCATTGAACGTTCACTGATTTTAAGGAACCGAGGGGGAAAGGAGCGCAGCATACCAATATTGGAGGGCAGAGGGGAGTGGGATAGATGGAACTCCGATCCCTTCCGACTCTGTTCATATGACTTTCATCTGATTTTAGGAACAAAGGACCAGGTAGACAGAGAGCAGCCGTCCAATATTGAGGGCAGAGCGGGTTGGGACTAGATTACCTTCCCATATCCGGTCATCCTTTCATCTGACTTCGGCATCTGACCTCTCAGGTCCCTTCCGACTTTCATCTGACTTTATGATTTAAGGACAAAGGACCAGGGGAGACAGTAGAGATCAGCTCCAATATGAGGGCAGAGAGGGGTGGATAGATGACAAATTGATTTTAAGGAACAAAAGGACAAGGGAGACAGGAGATAGCCTTACAAATTGGGGCAGAGCGGGTGGACTAGAATGGACCTCCAAGTCTCTTCCGATGCTGTTCATTCCTGAATTTCCGAATTAGGAAACAAAAGGACTCAGGGGAGACGAGCGGCCGTTCAATCTTGGAAGGGCAGAGACTGGTGGATAGATAAGACCTCCCAGTCCTTCCGCTCTGTCATCGACTTTCACCTGCTTTTAAGGAACAAAAAAGGACCCTGGGATACAGGAGCGCGCCTTAACAATTAGTTGAGAGCGGTTGGAATAAGGACTTCCCAGGTCCCTTCCAACTCTGTTCTCTGAATTTCATCTGAGTTTAAGGAAGAAAGGACCCGGGGAATTCAGTAGAGCAGCCTACAATACTTGAGGGCGGCAGAGCGGAGTGGACTAGTGACCGTCCATGGGACCTTCTGACTCTATTCGTCGGAGGTCATCTGATTTAGGAACAAGGATCAGGGGAGGCCCAGAGCAGCCTTCCGATAATGAGCGCTTGGGGGTTGCCTAGATGACCTACAAGGTCCCTTACTACGCTGTAATCTGACTGGCATTTGATTGTAAGGAACAAAAGGACCAGTGGAGGCATGGAGCGCCGCCTGCCAATACGGAGGCAGAGCGGGGGATGGCTAGATGACCTCCCACAGGTCCCCTTCCCTCTGTTCATCTGATTTCTTTCATCTGATTTTAAGGACAAAAGGCGGGTAGACGTAGAGCCAGCCTTCCATATTTTGAGGGCCGAGCGGTTGGACTGATGACCTGACCTCCCATGTCCCTTCCGACTCTTTCCTCTGACTTTTCCGATGTTTTTAAGACAAAAGGACCAGTGAGACAGGAGATCACCTTACAAATATTTGAGGGCAGGCGGGTTGTACTAGATGACCTCCAATGTCCCCCTCCTCTCCGTTCATCTGACTTTCATCTGATTTTAAGGAACAAAAGGACTAGGGAGAGAAGGGAGCAGCCTAACCAAGATTTCGGCGGGGGGGGGGGGACTAGATGACCTCCCAGTTCCCTTCCGACTCTGTCGCTGACTTCCGATGATTTTTAAGGAAAAAAGGCCAATCGGCCTACCAGGTGGATAGATGATAGCAGCCTTCCCAATATTTGAGGGAAGAGCGGGTTTTGGACTAATTAACCTCCAGATCACCCTTCCGACTCTGTTCATGCTGATCTTTTTCTGATTTCAAGGAACAAAATGGACCAGGGAAGATAGGGAGCAGCCTACCCCATATTTGAGGGCAGAGTGGTTGGATTAGATGACCTCCCAGTCCCGTCCGACATCTTTTCCTCCGACTTTCATCTGATTTTTAAGGAACCAAAGAACCGGGAGACAGGAGAGCAGCCTACAATATTGAGTTCAGAGGTTGACTAGAATGACCTCCCAGTTACTTCCTGACTCTGTTCATCTGACTTTTCCGATGATTTTAAAGGACAAAAGCACCAGGGAGGCAGAAGCAGCCTAACCATATTTGAGGGCAGAGGGGTTTGATTAGATTCCTCCCATGTCCTTCCGACTGTTTCATTCTGACTTTCATCTGATTTTAGGAACAAAGAACCAGGGGAGACAGGGAGCAAGCCTACCAAATTTTGAGGTCAGCGGGTTGGACTAGATGACCTCCCGATCCCTTCCGACTCTTTTCAATCTACTTTCATCTAGTTTTAAGTAACAAAAGGACCAGGGATATAGTGGAGCAGCTACCCGATTTGAGGGCCGAGGGTTTGGGACTAGATTACCTCCCAGGTCCCTTCCGACTCTTGTCATCCTGACTTTCATCTGGTTTTAAAGGAACAAAGGACCAGGGAATTAGGTGAGCGCCTACCAATTATTTGATGGCAGAGGGTTGATTATAATGATGTCCCTCCAGGTCCCTTCCGACTTTCCATCTGACTTTCATCTGATGTTAGGAACAAAAGAACCAGGGAGACAGGAGACAGCCTACCAAGATTTGAGGTCGAGGGGGTTTGGACTAGATGACCTCCCAATCCCGTTCGACTCTTTTTCATCTGACTTTCATCTGATTTTAAGGAACACAAGAACCAGGGGACCAGGAGAGCCCCTACCAATCTTTTGAGGCTCGGGTTGGACTAGACTGACCCCCAATCCTTCCGACTCTTTTCATCTGAACTTTCATCTGAGTTTTAAGTAACAACAGAACCAGGGAGACCGAGCAGCCTACCAATATTTGAGGGCAGAGGGGTTGGATTAGATGACCTCCCATTATCCCTTCCGACTCTTTTCATCATGACTTTCCTCTGAGTTTAAAGGAACAAAGGACCAGGGAGCAGGAGACGCCTTCCAATATTTGAGGCTGTGGGGGTTTGGACTAGATGACCTCCCAGGTCCCTTCCGACTCTGTTCATCTTACTTTCACTGATTTTAAGGAACAAAGGACGAGGGGAGACAGGAGAGCAGCCATACCAATATTTGTGGCAGGGTGTGGCTATAGAGACTCATGTCCCTTCCACTCTTTTCATC
>CM042840.1:148760161-148785161 GCA_023653725.1 Bungarus multicinctus
AAAGCCTTTCTGCCTCCCGTCCTAGCCTTCCTGCCCCCTCCTTCCTATTCTCTTCCTTCCCTTCCTTCTTGTCCCTTGCGACCCTCTTCCCATACTTCCCAACCTCCTTCCTACCGGCCTGGCCATCCTTCCCCTACGTCCTTCCCGTCTTGCCGACCTCCGTCAGTCCCTGCCTCCTTCTTTCCGCTTGCTATCCTTCCTGCCTTCCTTTCCCACCGGCGGCCCTCCTTCCTTCCTAGCCTCCGTTCCCTTCCGCATTCCCTTTGCGATGCCGGCCCCTCCTTCCTCACCGTACCTTCCTATCCTTCCTTGCCATCCTACTCCCTACTTTCCTTTCCTGCATGTCAAATTCCCTTCCTTCCTTCCCTCCTATCCGTCCTTCCCGCCTTCCTTTCCTATTCTTCTCCTTTCCCGTCCTGCGTCCCCTTGCTATCCTTCCCGCCGGCCGTCCGATCCTTCCTTCCCCAGCCTTCCCTACGTTCCTTCCCTTACTTCCTAGCCTTCCTTCATTCCCTTCCTTCCTTCTTTCCTCTTGCTATCCTTCCTTCCTTCCCTACCGTCCTTCCTCCTTCCTTCCTATTCTTCCTTTCCCTTCCTTCATTCCCTTGCTATCCTTCCCTCCTTCCCAACCTTCCTTCCTATCCTTCCTTTCCACCTTCCTACTTTCCTTTCCTTCTTCATCCCTTCCTTCCTGCTTCCGTCCTATCCTCCTTCCCTCCTTCCTTCCTATTCTTCCTTTCCTTCCGTCATCCCTTGCCTATCCCTTCCCGCATCTTCCTTTCCTATCCTTCCTTCCCTTCCTTCCCTCTTTCCTTTCCTTCTTCAGATTGCCCTTCCTTCCTTCCTTCCCTACCTTCCTTCCCCCTTCCTTCCCTATTCTTCTTTCCTTCCTTCATTCCCTTGCTATCCTTCTCCTTCCTTCCTATCCTTCATAGCCCATCTTCCCTACTTTTCCCTTCCCTTCTTTCCTAGCCTTCCTTCATTCCCGTTCTTTCCGTCCCTTCTAGCTCTTCCTTCCTCCTTCCTTCCATTCTCTTCCTTTCCCTTCCTTCATTCCCGTTGCTATCCTTCCTTCCCTCCTTCCTTCCATTCTCCTTTCCGTCCTTATTCCCTTGCTACCCTGCCCTCCTTCCTTCCTATCCTTCCTTCCCATCCTTCCCTACTTTCCTTTCCTTCATTCATTCCCTTCCTTCCTTCCCTACCGTCCTTCCCTCCTTCCTTCCTATTCTTCCTTTCCCTTCCTTCATTCCCTTGCTATCCTTCCCTCCTTCCTTCCTATCCTTCCTTCCCATCCTTCCCTACTTTCCTTCCCTTCTTTCCTAGCCTTCCTTCATTCCCTTTCTTCCTTCCCTTCCTATCCTTCCTTCCCTCCTTCCTTCCTATTCTTCTTCCTTTCCCTTCCTTCATTCCCTTGCTATCCTTCCTTCCCTCCTTCCTTCCTATTCTTCCTTTCCCTTCCTTCATTCCCTTGCTATCCTTCCCTCCTTCCTTCCTATCCTTCCTTCCCATCCTTCCCTACTTTCCTTTCCTTCATTCATTCCCTTCCTTCCTTCCCTACCGTCCTTCCCTCCTTCCTTCCTATTCTTCCTTTCCCTTCCTTCATTCCCTTGCTATCCTTCCCTCCTTCCTTCCTAGCCTTCCTTCCCATCCTCCCTACTTCCTGCCTGTCCTTTTTTTTTCCTCATTCCCTTTCTTCCTTCCTCCATCCTTCCTTCCCTCCTTCCTTCCTTTCTTCTCCTTTCCCTTCCTTCATTCCCTGCCTATCCTTCCTTCCCTCCTTCCTTCCTATCTTCCTTTCCCGTCCTGCATTCACTTGCTCCTTCCCGCCGTCCTTCCTAGCCTTTTCCTTCCATCCCTCCCTACTTCCTTTCCTTCCTTCATCCTCCCCTTCCTTTTCCTTCCCTACCGTCCTTCCTCCTTCCTTCCTATTCTTCCTTTCCCTTCCTTCCATTCCCTTGCTATCCTTCCCTCCTTTCCTTCCATCCTTCCTTCCCACTTCCCTACCTTCCTGCCCTTCTTTAGCCTAGCCTTCCTTCATTCCTTCCTTCCTTCTTTCTCTCTTGCTATCCGTACCTTCCTTCCGACCGTCCTTCCCTCCTTCCTTCCTATTCTTCTTCCTTTCCCTTCCTTCATTCCCTTGCTATCCTTCCCTCCTTCCCACCCTTCCTTCCTATCCTTCCTTTCCATCCTTCCCTACTTTCCTTCCCTTCTTTCCTAGCCTTCCTTCCTTCTTTCCTCTTGCTATCCTTCCTTCCTTCCCTACCGTCCTTCCCTCCTTCCTTCCTATTCTTCTTCCTTTCCCTTCCTTCATTCCCTTGCTATCCTTCCCTCCTTCCCACCCTTCCTTCCTATCCTTCCTTTCCATCCTTCCCTACTTCCCTTCTTTCCTAGCCTTCCTTCATTGCCTTCCTTCCTTCTTTCCTCTTGCTATCCTTCCTTCCTTCCCTACCGTCCTTCCCTCCTTCCTTCCTATTCTTCTTCCTTTCCCTTCCTTCATTCCCTTGCTATCCTTCCCTCCTTCCCACTCTTCCTTCCTATCCTTCCCTTCTTTCCTAGCCTTCCTTCATTCCCTTCCTATCCTTCCTTCCCTCCTTCCTTCCTATTCTTCTTCCTTTCCCTTCCTTCATTCCCTTGCTATCCTTCCCTCCTTCCCACCCTTCCTTCCTATCCTTCCTTCCCTACTTTCCTTTCCTTCTTTCCTAGCCTTCCTTCATTCCCTTCCTTCTTTCCCTTCCTATCCTTCCTTCCCTCCTACCTTCCTTCCCCATCTTCCTATTCTTCCCTTCCGTCCTTCCTTCCCTACCTTCCTTCCTTCCCTACTTTCATTCCCTTCTTTCCCTTCCTATCCTTCTCTTCGTTCCTTTCTTCCCTTCCTTCCTTCCTTCCCATCCTTCCTTCCCTACTTTCCTTCTTTCTCTCCTACCTTCCTTCCTTTCCCTTCCTATCCTTCTCTTCGTTCCTTTCTTCCCTTATCTTTTTCTTCGTTCCTTTCTTCCCTTCCTTCTTTTCCTTTCCTATCCTTCTCTCCCTCTTTTAAAAAAATATTTTATTAAACAATTACGTAGTTATAAACAGATTAACACACACACGCGCACACACATTTTACTGCAGACTTTGAGCAAGAGTTACACCTGTATTTTTCTATCATTGACGTATTCTACCTTGTTACAATAACTTACTTTTCTCCTCTCCTTCCTTCCTTCCCTTGTGAGCTTCCAACTCCCAAAATTTCTAATTTTTTAGTGGGCATGGAGAAATCTACGACTGGTATTGTAAAATTTACTTTGACCTCTACGACTGGTATTGTAAAATGTACTTCACATGTTTATAAAGAAGTGGAACGAAACCTCGGTTGTCTGAGTTGACTTTTGCGGCGCTGAATTTACGCGGCAATACTCTGAACTTAACTTTAGTCATTTTAAAAAAAAAAACTGCTTCCCCTCCTACCCTCCCTTTCTGCTGGCAACTCAAAAGGCCAAAGGAGTATCCTTTTAGTTGACGCGGAGCTGTTAAGGGTCCCCAGGAGCCCAGAAGGCCAGCCCCTCCACCCGCCGCCCTGGGGAGCGGCGGGGTGGGGTCGTCTTCCAACTTGACAGCTTGAAGACTGGTGGGCTTCCAACTCCCAGAAATTCCTAATTTCTAATTTTTTGGGAGAAATCTACAACTGGTATTGTAAAATTTCACTTTAGATGTTTATAAAGAAGTTAAACGAAGCCTCGGTCGTCTCGGTTGACTTTTCTGGTGCTAAATTTATGCTGCAATACTCTGAAAGTAACTTTATTTTTTTAAAAAAACCACCCTATCACTTCAATCAAATGTTAATTTTTTTAGTTGACAGGCAAGGGGTTCATATTTACGACGGTCGATTCCCTCCTTTAATGACAAGCCAAGTTGGTTTTTTTTGAGGGAGGGGAGGGAGGGAGAGATTTGCTTTAACAATTGCCCAATTTGCTTACCGACGGGCCGTTGGGGGTTAAGGAAAATTTTAAAAAGGCTTCCTTCGCGAAGCCCCCCGGAAACTCCGGGCCCTGCGTTGGTCGTAAAGGTGAAGAACAACCCTTCTTTCCCCCCCCCACGGGTGCTTCCTTCTATGGCAGCAGGGAAGGCACTTGGCTGGCGGAGAGGCCCCCCCCTACTATACCTTCGCGGTGGGTGACGCGGTTGGGAGGGATGGGCCCTCGCACGTGGATGATCCCGCAGCGGTTGGGCATCTCGTCCTCGTTGAGGTACTCCGAGGTATTGTAGTAGTCGAGCGAATGAACGATGCGCAGGTAGAGCAGCAGCTTGTCCAAGACCTGCGTGGCATAAATGAAGTGGGGGGGAGGTTGAGACTTAGGCAGTCTGGTAAACCCCGCCGCCCCGGATGGTGGGGAGGAGGAGGGGGGGAAGAAAGTCCGTCTAGTCCTGCCCTCTGGAGGAAGGATCTGACCTTCACCAGCTTCTCGTCCCTCTCCACCGTGATCTCGGCCGGGTTTCCCTCTTTGGGGGTCTCTTCAGACGGCTCTCCGCTTCGGCCTAGCAGCTCCTCCTCTTCCGCGCTCACCTCCTCGATCAGGTAGTCGGTGATGTTCTTCAGGATGGGGTTCTGAGAGGGCAAGTTCTGGGGGACGAAGGGGGCACGGGGTGAGGGGCAGCCCCAACACTCGCTCGTACCTCCGCCCGGCTGCCACCGCAGAATCCCTTGGCCAGAGTCACCGGCGTTACAAGGGGGAGGGATCTGCATTACACAACCGTCCGTGTTGTGCTCAACACACGGCAGCAGAGTCGGACAGTGGGGAGGACCATGAGTCTTGGGGGGACGGGGACTCGGACGAGGGAATCTGCGTCTGACACAGAGATGTGGGTCGGGGCTATCTGGGAGTTACGTGCCGACTCCGGAGCCTCCAGAATCTGACAGCAGCGAGGAAGAGGAAGAGCGGGAGCCTGTTCTCATTGTGTACATGCACAGAGCTGCCAGAAGGCAAGAACAGCTAAGACAAAAGGGAAGACTCGGAGACGATTAGATATAAAGGAGGAGCAAAGGGACGAGAGCCTTTGCAGGAAGCAACTTTTGTTCGTGCTGGTCGGTTTAAACTCTGAAGTTCGGCGCTCCGTTTTGGCCTCGGGTAACTAATTAGACATTTGGTCGTTGGCAACATTTCAAGAGGGGGGATAAAGGTGGATTTGGGCAGAACTTCCGTCGGGACTCTTTACAAACAGTTCGGGACCCGTTGACGGGTGAGGAAACACAGACGATTCACAGCCGCTGATGTCAAAACAAGACTCACCGACACTTCGGAGGGCAGCTGGGCCTCGCCGGCCCCCCATAGCTGGGTCCGGTCATCCATGGCGTGAATGAGCTTGGCCGCCAGCTTGATGTCGTTGCGCAGGATCTGCTTGTGCTGCGTGATGCCGTTGATGTTGCGCACGCGGCGCGTCAGGTCTCGGTTGACGCCGGGACTCAGCTCGCAGTCTCGCAGCTGAAAGGAGGGAGGGAGGGAGGGGCAGGCCGTTAAGGCGGCCGGGCTTCCTCCCCGCAATTGCGCACGTGGACCTTTTGTCACCCGATCCCGTGTCCTCGTCCCCTGACCATTGGACGAAAAGCGGACGATTCTCAAGGGCCAGATCGGAGAGTTGCCAAGCAACAACCCCCGTCCCTCGTCCCCTCCCCACCCTCTCTCTCTCTCTCTCTCTCTCTCACGCCCCTAGTCCCCCCCCCCCCTATTTTACCCGGATGTTCTGGAGATTCCAACAGATTTCCTTGATGTTGACGGTACGGTCGAAGGTCACCCAGCCCCTCCGGAAAAACCTGGGAGATGGGGAAAACGGGAACTTTGCTAGGGGTGTCCGGCAGGCGGAGAGGCAACCGCCTCCCGCCCCTTTTGCAAGTGGAGCGCAGAAGAGAGGGGGGGGGGGCTCTGAGGGTGCTGTTGGGTGAGGGAAGGGGGCGCTGGGGATCCACCCCCTGGCAGGAATCCCAGGAAAGCGGGAAAGCTGAGCCGTAGGCGCCTGGCTCCTCTGGATGTTTAGGAAATGACCGAGGGGGGGAAAAATATCTTCCTTCTCTCCTCCTTTCTTCCTCTCTCCTTCTCTTCTTTCCTTTCTTCCTTCCCCGTTCTCTTCCTTCCTATTTCTCTTTCTCCTTTCCTTCCTTCCTTCTTTCCTCCCTCCCTCCTTCTCTTTTCCTTTCTTCCTTCCCCTTTCTCCTTCTCCTTTCCTTTCTTCCTCCCTCTTTCTCTTCCTGCCTATCTCCTTTCCTTCCTTCTTCATTCCCTTCCCCTTTCTGTTCCTTTCTCTTCCTTCCTATTTCTCTTCCTCCTTTCCTTCCTTTACTTCTCTTCCTCCTTTCCTTCCTTCCTACTTCTTGTCTTTCCTTTCTTCCTTCCTCTTTCTTTCTCCTTTCCTTCCTTCCTTCTTTCCTCCCTCCCTCCTTCTCTTTTCTTTTCTTCCTTCCCCTTTCTCCTTCTCCTTTCCTTCCTTCCTTGTCTTTCCTTTCCTCTTCCCTCTTTCTCTTCCTGCCTATTTCCTTCCCTTCCTTCTTCATTCCCTTCCCCTTTCTGTTCCTTTCTCTTCCTTCCTATTTCTCTTCCTCCTTTCCTTCCTTCCTACTTCTTGTCTTTCCTTTCTTCCTTCCTCTTTCTCCTTTCCTTCCTCCTTCATTCCCTTCCCCTTTCTGTTCCTTCCAATTTCTCTCTTCCTTTCCTTCCTTCCTCATCCTCTTCTCTTCCTTCCCCTCTTCCTTTCTATTTTTCTTTTTCTTTCCTTCCTTCCTCATTCTCTTCTCTTCCTTACTATTTCTCTTCCTCCTTTCCTTCCTCCTTCTTTCCTTTCTTCCTCCCCCTTTCTCTTCCTTACTATTTCTCTTCCTCCTTTCCTTCCTTCCTACTTCTTGTCTTTCCTTTCCTTCCTTCCTATTTCTCTCTTCCTCCTTTCCTTCCTTCTTCGTTCCCTTCCTTCCCCTTTCTGTTCCTTTTATTTCTCTCTTCCTTTCCTTCCTTCCTCATTCTCCCTATTCCTCTCTTCCTCCTTTCCTCCCTCCCTCTTCTTTCCTTTCTTCCTTCCCCTTTCTCTTCCTATTTCTCTTCCTCCTTTCCTTCCTTCCTACTTGTCTTTCCTTTCTTCCTTCCTCTTTCTCTTTCTCCTTTCCTTCCTCCTTCATTCCCTTCCACTTTCTGTTCCTTCCCATTTCTCTCTTCCTTTCCTTCTTTCCTCATCCTCTTCTCTTCCTTCCCCTCTTCCTTTCTATTTCTTTCTTTCTTTCTTTCCTTCCTTCCTCATTCTCTTCTCCTCCTTACTATTTCTCTTCCTCCTTTCCTCCCTCCTTCTTTCCTTTCTTCCTCTCCCTTTCTCTTCCTCCTTTCCTTCATTCCCTCCCTTCTTTCCTTTCTTCCCTCCCTTTCTCTTCCTTCCTATTTCTCTCTTCCTCCTTTCCTTCCTTCTTCATTCCCTTCCTTCTTCATTCCCTTCCTTCCCCTTTCTGTTCCTTCTATTTCTCTCTTCCTTTCCTTCCTTCCTCATTCTCCCTATTCCTCTCTTCCTCCTTTCCTCCCTCCCTCTCTTCTTTCCTTTCTTCCTCCCCCTTTCTCTTCCTTCCTTATTTCTTTCTCCTTTCTTTCCTTTCTCATTCCCTCCCTTCTTTCCTTTCTTCCTCCCTTTCCCTTCCTATTTCTCTTCCTCCTCTTTCCTTCCTCCCTTTCTCTTCCTTCCTATTTCTTTCTCCTTTCTTTCCTTCCTTCCTTCCTATTTCTTCCTCCTTTCCTTCCTTCTTCATTCCCTCCCTTCTTTCCTTTCTTCCTCCCCCTTTCTCTTCTTTCCTATTTCTTTCTCCTTTCCTTCCTTCTTCATTCTCTCTCTTCTTTCCTTTCTTCCTCCCCCTTTCTCTTCCTTCCTATTTCTCTTCCACCTCTTTCCTTCTTCATTCCCTCCCTTCTTTCCTTTCTCCTCCCCCTTTCTCTTCCTTCCCAGTCCCCTCTCTTCCTCCTTTCCTCCCTCCTTCTTTCTCTCCTTCCCTCCCTCCCCTAAAATCACCGCTTCAATAAAGCCCTCCCCCAACTTAAAACTCAGGTGGGACGGACGGACGGACGGACGGACGGGGAACCGCGAACCCTTACCTCCGCTCCGGCTGCGGATCCGAAAGCGCCACTCTCATGAAGCCGGGGTACCTTTTGCAGAACTGAGGCAAGGGGAAAAAAAGGGAGAGTGAGGAGGGGGGGGGGTGTGTGTTGAGATGGGAGGCACAATCCCAACGCCGGCCCGGCTTTCTCCCCCTGTCCCCCCCCCCCTGTCCAGGGCCGGGACTCACCGCCACGATCTCAGCCTGCGGGATGTTGGGGGCGATGTTGCGCACGAAGAGAGAGCAAGTCTTGTGCAAGGCGCGCGGCTTGGGCTCTCCGCCGTCCTTCTCTTTACCTTTGGGGGACCCTTCCCCATCTTTCGGGCCGGCCGGTTCCTCCTTGGGCTTCTTATCCGGCGCTGCGTTAGGAGGTAGATCAGGATGGGACGCTCTATCGCTCTCCCGCACTCTCTCTCTCGCGCGCTCTCTCTCGCACTCTCTCTCTCTCGTGCGCTCTCTCTTGTGCGCTCTCTCTCTCTCGCGCGCTCCTCCGTGGGGCCTGGGACATGGAGATTCCCTCCCGCCACACACACCCTCCCCCTGACCTTTGTCCTCTCCTTGGGGGCGCCCGCTCTCGGAATCGCTGTCCGACTCCGAAACGCTCCCCTCGTCGTAGCTGTCGTTGCCGCTGCGCTTCCGCTTGTGCTTGTGCCCGGGCTGGGAAGGAGAAGAGGGAGGGGGTTGCTCAGGGAGGGGAGTCTGGGGGGGGTGTCCAAAGGCCCCTCCCTAAACACCTCCCCACAGTCACATTGGAACTCTGGGGGAGGGAGGGAGGGAAGGGAGAAAGGAAGGAAAGAGAGGAAGGAAAGGAAGGAAATGAAGGAAGGACAGGGAGGACTGAAGGAAGGAAAGAGAGGATGGAAGGATGGATGGAAGGAAGGGGAGGGAGGGAAGGATGAAGGAAAGAGAGGAAGGAAAGGGAGGGAGGATGGAAGGAAGGAAAGGAAGGAAAGAATGAGAGGAAGGAAGGAAAGCAAGGAAGGAAGGGAAGAGAGGAAGCGAAGGGAGGAAGGAAGGAAGGAAGGAAGGAAGGAAGGAAGGAAGGAAGGAAGGAAAGAGAGGAAGGAAAGTGAGGAAGGAAAGTGAAGAAGGAAAGAGAGGGAGGAAGGAAGGAAAGCAAGGAAGGAAAGAGAGGAAGGAAGGAAATGAAGGAAGGACAGGGAGGATTGAAGGAAGGAAAGAGAAGAAGGAAGGAAAGAGAGGATGGAAGGGGAGGGAGGGAAGGAAGGAAAGAGAGGAAGGAAGGGGAGGGAGGGAGGATGGAAGGAAAAGGAAAGGAAGGAAGGAAGGGAAGAGAGGAAGGAAGGAGGGTGGGAGGGAAGGAAGGAAAGAGAGGAAGGAAGGAAGGAAAGGGAGGGAGGGAGGAAGGACGGAAGGAAAAGGAGGAAGGATGGAAAGAAGAAAAGGAAGGAAAAAGAGGAAGGAAAGAAAGGAAGGAAGGAGAGAGGAAGGAAGCAAAGGAAGAGAGGAAGGAAGGAAGGAAACGAAGGGAGGGCGAGGGAAGGGCTGTACGTCTCCATTCCTGTTACTCCCCCTACCCCAAAAGAGCTGGAACTTCCCCGGCTGGCGGAAGCCCCCTCCTCTCCTCTCACTCCAGAGGAAGGTGATGGTGGGGGTCTCCTGGGACACTCCAGGTTATTTCTCTCCCCCCCCCACCTCCCCAAGATGTCTCTGGCTGGCCTCCCCCTTCCGCTTCTCTGCCTTGTACACACCCACCCACTCCCACCGCCACGCCCCGAGTTGGCCTGATGGCACTCTGGCGGGGAGGGGGCGGGGAGGGGGGGCGGAGGGACCCCCTCCCCACTCACCCACCTTCTTCGCCTCCTTCTCGGGCTCCTCCTTCTTCTCTCCCCTTTTCTCCTCTTCTTCCTTCTTGCCTTTCTCCTCCGCCGTTTCTTCGTCGGCAGTCTGCAAGAGAGGCCCGGTAGCTCGGTTTGCCCGCACTCTGTGTCTGTGTGTGTCTGTGTGTGTGTGTAGGAGGAGGAGGAGGCGGCGGCCTTGGTCTCCCCCCAACCACCGCATCTCCTCCACACACACAAAAACCCCTTCCCCACCTTAGCCTTCTTGCTCTCCTCCTTCTTCTCCTCCTTCTCCGAGACTTTCCGCTCCGATTCCGGCAGTCGATTCTCTTCCTTCTTCGCCGGCTCAGCCTTTTCCGGACGCTCTTCTTCCTCCTCCTGCTCCAGGACCTTCAAATCGTGGTCTGTCCCGCCTTCCATCTTGATGACCGCTGTTCCGGGGTGGGGGTGGGAGGGAAACCTGGAATCAGACGGCAGCCCGGCAGAGCCCCCACCCCCCTCGAGTCCTCCAGAACAGGACTCGCCAACCTTTCGGTCCTCAGGGACCGCCAAACTCATCATTTTAGATCCCAGGGAGCACTAACTGGGTTCTGTGGGTGTGGCTTAATTGGTGGGTGTGGCTTGGTATGTAAATATTTATAAATATTGATGTAAATATTTGCCTCAAAATCAGGCAAAGCAGGCAGGCCAATTTGAGTTGCTCGCAGAATCACAGAATCATTCAGTGATCTATCTATTCTGCCATCGGCTACCCGAGTCTGTCACATAAAATTTGCTTGTAAGCAAACTCACAAAATTAACTCACAACACGCCATGCATGTCAATATTGAATTTTTTTATATATATAAAAAAGAGCAACTTTTACCCCAAATCAGGCAAAGCAGGCAGGCAGGTTGAGTTGCTCACAGAATCATTCAGTGATCTATCTATCTGCCATCGGCCAGCTCAGTCTCTCAAACTGGCTTGCCGTGAGTCTGCACTGAATTTGCTTGCAAGCAAACCTTCGGTCCTAAGGGAGCTTCGGCTGTGCTTAAAAGCGGAGCCGAAGATCGAAAGTAGAATTCACCCCCCCCCCACCGCCAACTTACCGGCATCCAGAACCTTGATGATGGCGTTGGCCTTGTCGATGTCCAGCTGCAGGCCCTCGAACCAGCCGTTGTCCATCAGGTAGAGGAAGACGTTGAGCCGGTTCTGGAGAGCGTTCTGGGCCTCCTGCTTCCTCCGCCCGGCTTCCTCCGGGTGATACTTGGACCGGAACCTGAAAGTGAGGTGGGGGGACGGGGTGGGAGGTATCCAAGAGAGGAAGGCAGGGAAGAAGACAAGAGAAGAAGGCAAGAGGGAGAGACGGGCCTTAGCCGGAGGGGGGCAACGGAGCCCACTGCCCGTCGGGCATCGTCCACACATGCAAAGCTAGGGAAGGAAGTGGCAGGGAGAAGAATGGGGGAGAGGGGGTTGGGGGGCCTCTGGGGCGGGCGGGCGTGGACCTCAAGACCTGAGGAGAACCAGCCAGAGGCGGGCTGCAAGACTGCACCCTCAAAAATCCTGGTTGCCAGACCAGCTGTTTTTAGTGCAGATCTTGGGGACATCTGCCAACGAGAGGGGGCAGAGCCAGGGTGCCACCTGCTCTTCCTCCTCCTCCTCCTCCTCCTGCTGGACCCTTTCGATGCAGCTCGCTTAGCTGCCTCTCCCAGTCAGGTCGGTGCCCCCAGGTGGTCGAGAATACCCCCACCCGGAAAAAGCCGGATGGAGGATGAGCGTGGCGGTTTCCCATCTCGCGGGGTGGCGGTGGCAGGCGCTGCTCTCCCCGAGCAAGGGCAGGCTTTTGGGGAGGGGGGGGAGAGAGGGGGGTGCGAGGAAGTGCATGGCACCCCTCCCCCCGTCCCTGGCCCCAAAACACCGGCTTTCAGCTGCCACCCCGCTTTTGTGACATCCCCACGGAGCTGGGCCTGCTGCTTTTGTTAGCCATCCCTCACCGCGAATTTCAAGACTTTCCGGAAGTCCCTCCCGCCGTTCGGTAAAGCTCTTTCAAAGTTGCCGCGAGGTTCTAATGCTTGCTTGCTCCCCCCACCCCCCCCAAGCCTGTTCTTGCTCCCTACCCCCACACCCTTCCTTGAACCTTGACCCCTCCGGGCGTCCCCCAGAAAAGGATCGCCAGAAATTGGCCGGCGCGCATCGTGGTCAGAGAGGCTGTCGTTTGCGCGTGGACAACCTACGCCGCTCTGCCGGTCGGGCTGGGGATAGGGTCCCCGTCGTCTGCTAGCGCTCCCTTACGGGGAAACGCCATCGGGAGGGCGTCGAAAGCAGCAGGCCAAGGGGTGGTGGGGGATCGTGGGAAAACAGGACTCGAAAGGGGGAGGGACGAAGTGGACACAACCAATGCCAAAAGCCTTCTACATAAACTCCAGCTTTGCCAACCGGAAACGGAGCCCTTTAGAACTGTTTTTTTTTTTTAAGTTTCTTTTCTCTGAGCTGTTTTGTTAAGAAGACAGAACACGTCATACATACACGGAGGGAGTCACACTGCGAGCCTTCCAAGCGAAGAGTTTTCTTCGGCGGATTTTAAGAAAGGTTTAGGAACATTGGAATCTCTCTCTCTCTCTTTCTCTCTCTCGTGCTGGGGGTGGTGCAGGACTTGGACCAAAAAAAATAAAATAAAATAGGGAACCAGCCTGCAACAAACCTGAGCTGTCTACCTCCTACAGGTTTACATTCAGCTACTCACTGCATTGTGCACAGTGAAGGCCCTGTCTGGCTAAGCTAACGGAGGAAAAAAATAAAAAATATATAAAAAAAGATCACCAATTGACCAGCAGAGAGAGGAAGGAAAAAAAAAAGGAAAAACAAAAGAGACAACCAGATTCAAGGCTCTTGGGTGTATTTTTGGATTTATTTATTGGATTCTCCCAGTTGAGGACGGCTGAATTTTGGAGTCTCCTGCGAGAGGTTCGTGGGAGGAGGGGAGAAAAGGCGGTGTTATTTAACAGTTAACATCCAAAACAAAAGGAAATTAAAAATAAAAAAAGAAAGAAATCAAGAAAGAAAGCTATTAAAAGGAAATCAAAAGTGGTTAAAGTGAACTAGAGACATAGGTTACATCAAAGACACAACCCCCAACACTCCACCCCAACGAAGGTGTCGGGGGGTGGGTGGGGAAAAAAACCCGCGTCCACCTTTTCGGGCCTTCTCTTGTGCGGGAAGGTGGGGGGAGGTGAGGAGCGAAGGACCCTCTGGTTTTGGGGAGGGGAGGGGTGGGGGGGAGGCCTTGCCTTGTTTCTCCATCGACACCCCCTTCTTTCCGCAGGCCTGCGGGGTTCGCTGTCACGCCTTCCCAGGTCTGGACAAATGTCGGGGGTTCGGGGGGCGGGGGGGGCTGTTGGGTTTTCCAGCCTCTGCAGCTGCTCCCACCCCCACCTCAAGTGACCTCCCCCCCCCTGCCCTGAGCAGTTGAAAACAAGACCCTGTCTTATCTATTTATATTTTTTGGCCGCCCCAAAAGAGGCATCGGGTCTTATTTTCCGGGGATGTGCTCCGCGGACTATCCCCAATTGCAAGCGTCGCACCCCGGACTCTTTCCGGAAGTCCTTCATCTGCGGCCGACCAGGCTTTTCCGGAAGGCCGATAACAAGAGCTCTGGATCGATCCAGAGCTTTGTTCTTCAGCTCCAGAGGCCTTCGGGAAAGCCGGAAGGAATGGGCCAGCCGGGCAGGTGTCCGGGGGCGCGCGAGGCCTGGCTACACCTGTCCAAAGGTAAGTAGTAAGGCAACTCCATCCTCCTTCCCATCTCCATCCTAGCTTAACTTTTACCTGTGCACTCTGGGTAAGGAGTGAGATCTTAATTAATGTTTATTTTGGGGTAGGGCTTATATTGGATGCACCTGTAATAATCCAGCTAGGCCTTACTTTCAGGATAGGTCGTGTTTATACGGAAACAAGGGTATAATTTTGGGGGACGTATTACTTGGAAACTTGAAACGGTCCGGCGAGGCAGGCGGTCGGGGTGTGCGAGGCCTGGCTACACCTGTCCAAAGGTATGTAGTAGGGCAACTCCACCCTCCCTCCCATCCCCCACCCTAGCTTAACTCTTACCTATGCACTCTGGGTAAGGAGTGAGATCTTAATTAATACTTATTTTGAGGTAGGGTTTATATTGGACACCCCTGTAATAATCCAACTAGGCCTTACTTTCAGGGTACGTCGTATTTTTCGGGGGAAAACAAGGATAAGTTAGCAATTCTCTGGGGGTTTTTTTTTCACCACCACCAGCTATGAATATACCCGGAGTCAAAACGAGCTACAGGCAGTCCCTTGACTCACAACCGTTCGCCGAGCATCCGTTTCAAAAGTTACGACGGCGCTGGGAAAAAGGGAGCCCCGACGGTCGTCACTCCACACTTAGCAATTCTCACCCTTCCAACGGGATCGAAAAATTCGGACGCTTGGCAAACCGACTCGTCTTTGGAATGACGGTCGCCGCGTCCTCGGGCGGAAGGCGCGCGGCGGATTTCGCGACCTTCCGATCAAGCCGAGTCAATTGTGGTGGGGTGGAGGGGGGACAGGAAGCCAACAACTGAGTTACTCGGCGGGCAAGAGAAGTCGTAAAAATGGGGGGGAAACCCCCTCCCCCCCGCCTCGTTTCGCAGATGCCTCCTCGCCTGAGCTTACGCCGACACGGGGTTACCACGACGGTAGGTAAGTCAGGGACTGCCTGTAGAAGGGGCGGGGCCGCCTCCCCTACCGACCCAGCTGGGCACGGTGGTTCCAAGGCAACAGACCCAGGATGTGGGGTGGGTTCAAAAGGCTACCTTAAGCCCAAAGCCGGCCTCGGGCTGCTCTCTCTCTCTTGAGCCCTGAGAAAGGACAGGCTATGGCAAACCAGGGAGAGTTGCTACACCCTCTTGGATCGCTCAAAAATCAGAGGGCAAAAAAAAAATAGCTGAAAATCTGTATATTTTGAGAAGCAGAGGCCCAGAGGGCCAACTGCTTGGCTTTTCCCCCAAGCCAGGCCTCAAAAAAGGGAGGAAAGCTCCTTTCTTCATTCGGTTCCACATTTCGGGGGGAGGAGGAGGGGAGGGTCTTTCCTTCCGTTTATTACCTTCTCTTTTTTTTCTCTTCTTGGTGTAAGCTGCCTAGAGTGCCCCCCCCCCCCCCCCCACCTTGGCCAGGCAGAGCAGCCAATACATTAAAAATCAATATATTAAAACAGCCTCAAAATTACCCAGCCCTGAGGCAAGAGGAAACTCATGAGCTTCAAGGGGGAAGAGTTGAAAGTCTTCTTGGGAAGCTGAAAACTTTTTTCAAAGTTGCCAAAACCAGGAAAGGGAGAGAGAGAGAGAGAGAGAAAGAGAAAGAGAGAGAAACTGGCTGGTCCCTCTTCCCTTTGCTCTCTCTCTCTCTCATGGGGAGAGGGAGACCCCGGGCCCTTCCAACACGCTGCTTCTCAAACCTTCTCAAGCTTTAATGCCATCTTCTGGTTTGGGCGGCCCAAGTTAGAAACTCAAGGAGCCAAGAACTTTGGGGGGGTGGGGTGGGGGGTCTTAAACCCAGAAAAATGCCAACCAATGCCTGACAGAGCCATTTTTTTAAATATATATATATATATATATGTGTGTGTGTGTGTGTGTTAGGTTTTTTGAGCTGATCAAGAATTAAACAAGGGAGATCAGGATAGATCTATTTCGAGCTATTTAGCTCTCATCAGCTAGCTATACCCTTCCTGGGATTCGAACCGCGGGGAAGTATATTATATGTGAGGCAGTTGTAACGATCATTAGGCCACTGGTTCTGCTGCAGATCAGTTATATATATATATATATCAATAGAGAAATTGAAATAAAGAGAAAATTTGGGAGAGTTGCCGGCCTCGAACCAACGCCGCCTCCCTGCGGGGGTGGGCAGCCCAGCCCACGAGAGACGTACCACTCTTCCTCCTTGTGGGCCAGGAAGAAATTCTGCATCTGCTGGCGACGGAAATCCAGCTTGTAGTCGTTGTAACGCTTCACGGCTTCCGTCTCGTCCACCGAGTCGTCCAAGGAGAGGAGGAACTCCTTGAAATTCTTCATGACGGGCGGAGCGATGCCCAAATCCACTTCTGCAATGTTGCCCAGCCTGGAGGGGAGAGGAGAATAAGAATAAGAATAGAATAGAAAAAGAATAGAAAAAGAATAGAGTTAGACGAGAAGAGAACATTAGAATAGAATAAGAGTAGAATATATGGAATAGAGTAGAATATATGGAATAGAATAGATGGAATAGAATAGAATATATGGAATAGAACAGAACATTAGAATAGAATAAGAATATAATATATGGCATAGAATAGAATAAGAATAGAATAGATTATATGGAACAGAATAGTATATATCGCATAGAATAGAATAAGAATAGAATTAGAATAGAACAGAATATTAGAATAGAATAAGAATAGAATATATAGAATAGAATAAGAATAGAATTAGAATAGAATAGATTATATGGAACAGAATAGTATATATGGCATAGAATAGAATAAGAATAGAATATATGGAATAGAATATATGGAATAGAATACATGGAATAGAATAGAATAGAATAGAATAGAATATATTTATTTATTTAAATTTCTATACCGCCCCCTCTCCCAAAAAGGGACTCGGGGAGGTGTACAGCCTACTAAAAATGGACAGTATATACAATTAAAAACGAATTAAATAACATAAATCCGGCCGAATCCCTTCAGATATAAAATTCCCAAGGTTTAAAATTCCAAGATTGAATTAAAAAGTTAAAATTTAAAAATTTAAAAACCGAATTAAATTAAAAACCCCATGAAGCGTTTACTGGGCCAGGCCGGCCTGTTGGAAAAACAAGGTCTTGACTGCGCGCCGGAAGGTCTGGATGTCGGTAATGGCCCGTATCTCCGGGGGCAGATCATCCCACAGGGAGGGGGCCCCCACAGAGAAAGCCCGCACCCTCGGGGTCGCCAGCCGGCAACGATCAGGCGGCGGCACCCCGAAGAGGGCAACCCTGTGTGAGCGTACTGGGCGGCGGGAGGCTGTTGATGGCAGCAGGCGGTCCCGTAAGTACCCAGTATATAGAATAGAACAGGACATTAGAATAGAATAAGAATATAATAGATGGAATAGAATATATAGAATAGAGTAGAATAAGAATAGAATTAGAATAGAATATATCAAACAGAATAAAATATATGGCATAGAATAGAACATTAGAATAGAATAAGAATAGAATATATGGAATAGAATAGAACAGAACAGAAAATAGAATAGAATAGAACATTAGAATAGAATAAGAATATTTGGAATGGAATAAGAATAGAATAGAAATAGAAATTTTATTGGCCAAGTATGATTGGACACACAAGGAATTTGTCTTGGTGTAAATACTCTCAGAATACATAAAGAAAATATCTATCTATCATAGAATAGAATAGAATAGAATAGAATA
Organism: Bungarus multicinctus; assembly: GCA_023653725.1. NCBI lineage: Eukaryota > Metazoa > Chordata > Lepidosauria > Squamata > Elapidae > Bungarus > Bungarus multicinctus. Next base: position 148,777,496 of record CM042840.1, read on the forward strand.
CAAATAGAATACAAATAGAATAGAATACAAATAGAATAGAATAGAATAGAACAGAACAGAACAGAATAAGAATAGAATAATAGAATAGAATAGAATACTTTATTGGCCAAGTGTGATTGGACACACAAGGATTTTATCTTGGTGTAAATACTCTCAGTATACATAAAGAAAATATCTATCTATAATAGAATAGAATAGAATAGAATAGAATAGAATAGAATAGAATACTTTATTGGCCAAGTGTGATTGGACACACAAGGAATTTGTCTTGGTGAAAATACTCTCAGTATACATAAAGAAAATTATCTATCTATAATAGAATAGAATAGAATAGAATAGAATACTTTATTGGCCAAGTGTGATTGGACACACAAGGAATTTGTCTTGGTGTAAATACTCTCAGTATACATAAAGAAAATATCTATCTATAATAGAATAGAATAGAATAGAATAGAATAGAATAGAATAGAATAGAATAGAATACTTTATTGGCCAAGTGTGATTGGACACACAAGGAATTTGTCTTGGTGTAAATACTCTCAGTATACATAAAGAAAATTATCTAGAATACAATAGAATAGAATAGAATAGAATAGAATAGAATACTTTATTGGCCAAGTGTGATTGGACACACAAGGAATTTGTCTTGGTGAAAATACTCTCAGTATACATAAAGAAAATATCTAGCTACCTAACTAGCTATCATAGAATAAAATAGAATAGTATAGGAATAGAAATAGAAATAGAATAGAAACCAGAGTAGAGTAGAATAGAATAGAATAGAATTCAGAATTGGAATGGAATGGACCAGAAGAGAATATTTTGCTTCAAACAAAAGCAGCACACAAAATATAGAGATAGATAGAGATATTTTCTTGAGATAGATAATCTTTTCTTGAAATGAATGGATGGATAAATAGATAAGATAGATAGATAGATTAGATAGATAGATAGATAGATAGATAGATAGATAGATAGATAGATAGATAGATAGATAGATAGATAGATAGATAGATAGATAGATAGATAGAGATAGATAGATAGATAGATAGATAGATAGATAGATAGATAGATAGATAGATAGATAGATAGATAGATAGATAGATAGATAGATAGATAGATAGATAGATAGATAGATAGATAGATAGATAGATAGATAGATAGATAGATAGATAGATAGATAGATAGATAATCTTTTCTTGAAATAGATTGATGGATAGATCTTTTCTTGAAATGGATGGATGGATGGATGGATGGATGGATGGATGGATAGATAGGTAGGTAGATAGATAGGTAGGTAGATATATTTCTTGAAATAGATGGATATAGATAGATCTTTTCTTGAAATAGATAAATTGATCTTTTCCTGAAATAGATTGATGGATAGATAGATCTTTTCTTGAAATGGATAGATATAGATCTTTTCTTGAAATGGATGGATGGATGGATGGATTTTTCTTGAAATGGATGGATATAGATAAATAGATCTTGAAACAGATGGATATATAAATCTTTTCTTGAAATAGCTAGCTAGCTAGCTATAGATCTTTTCTTGAAATGGATGGATAGATAGATAGATAGATAGATAGATAGATAGATAGATAGATAGATAGATAGATAGATAGAGATAGATAGATAGATAGATAGATAGATAGATAGATAGATAGATAGATAGATAGATATAGATAATCTTTTCTTGAAATGGATGGATGGATGGATGGATGGATGGATGGATAGGTAGGTAGATAGATAGGTAGGTAGATATATTTCTTGAAATAGATGGATATAGATAGATCTTTTCTTGAAATAGATAAATTGATCTTTTCCTGAAATAGATTGATGGATAGATAGATCTTTTCTTGAAATGGATAGATATAGATCTTTTCTTGAAATGGATGGATGGATGGATGGATTTTTCTTGAAATGGATGGATATAGATAAATAGATCTTGAAACAGATGGATATATAAATCTTTTCTTGAAATAGCTAGCTAGCTAGCTATAGATCTTTTCTTGAAATGGATGGATAGATAGATAGATAGATAGATAGATAGATAGATAGATAGAGATAGATAGATAGATAGATAGATAGATAGATAGATAGATATAGATAATCTTTTCTTGAAATGGATGGATGGATGGATGGATGGATGGATGGATAGATAGGTAGGTAGATAGATAGGTAGGTAGATATATTTCTTGAAATAGATGGATATAGATAGATCTTTTCTTGAAATAGATAAATTGATCTTTTCCTGAAATAGATTGATGGATAGATAGATCTTTTCTTGAAATGGATAGATATAGATCTTTTCTTGAAATAGATGGATGGATGGATGGATTTTTCTTGAAATGGATGGATATAGATAAATAGATCTTGAAACAGATGGATATATAAATCTTTTCTTGAAATAGCTAGCTAGCTAGCTATAGATCTTTTCTTGAAATGGATGGATAGATAGATAGATAGATAGATAGATAGATAGATAGATAGATAGATAGATAGATAGATAGATAGAGATAGATAGATAGATAGATAGATAGATAGATATAGATAATCTTTTCTTGAAATGGATGGATGGATGGATGGATGGATGGATGGATAGATAGGTAGGTAGATAGATAGGTAGGTAGATATATTTCTTGAAATAGATGGATATAGATAGATCTTTTCTTGAAATAGATAAATTGATCTTTTCCTGAAATAGATTGATGGATAGATAGATCTTTTCTTGAAATGGATAGATATAGATCTTTTCTTGAAATAGATGGATGGATGGATGGATTTTTCTTGAAATGGATGGATATAGATAAATAGATCTTGAAACAGATGGATATATAAATCTTTTCTTGAAATAGCTAGCTAGCTAGCTATAGATCTTTTCTTGAAATGGATGGATAGATAGATAGATAGATAGATAGATAGATAGATAGATAGATAGATAGATAGATAGATAGATCTTTTCTTGAAATAGATAAATAGATCTTTTCTTGAAATGGATGGACGGACGGACGGACAGACACCCAGACAGACCGACCACAGTAGGAAAAGTAACCGCAGGCAAGAGAACAGCCCCACGAACCCGCTTACCTGGCCTGGATGGGAAGGATGTGGTGTTGCGTCACGTGCATTTCCGGGTGGGCCCAAGGCTGGGGAGGCCCATAGGATGGGCCGGTGGAGACCCCGCTGTAAGGCATCTCGTAGCCCGTGTGATAGGGATCGGCTGTGTGTTCATCCCTGCGGGAGGAGAAAGGAAACCCTGTCGCGAGAGGGGCTGGCAGCTAACCCCCCCCACCCCCTCCCCAGAGGAGGCGGCTCAGCTCCCTGGGAGAGGGGGTGGGGGGGTGGCTTGCGGGGTGGGGTGGAGCAGAGACAAGACCCAAAGCCCACCTAACCACTAAATGATTCTTTATTTATTTATCGTCGGGCACATTCGTCTCGTACTTCCGTCCAAAGGAACACAAGGGGGGGGGAGGCGAGGTAAAATAAACACAGTAAAAACACAGAATATCCGAAATCTTAACGGGAAGATTATCGACGTCTACCTAAGTTGTTTCCCCCAAAATAAGACCCTGTCTTAGATATATATATATATATATATTAAAAAAAAGACACCAGATCTTATTTTCAGGGGAAGAGCTCCGCGGACTAACCTCGCTTGCAAGCGTCGTCCCCGGGACTCCTTCCGGAAGTCCGCCTTCTGCGGGCCGGCCAAGCTTTCCCAAGATCATGGCGCTCTGGATCGATCCAGAGCTTTGTAAACAGCTCCAGAGGCCTTTTTTCCGGAAAGCTTTGGCCAGCTGCAGAAGGAATGGGCCGGCCAGGCAGATGTTCGGGGGGGGGGGGGTGGCTACTACACCTGTCCAAAGGTAAGCAGTAGGGCAGCTTCAACAACCACCCCCACATCCCCACCCTAGCTTAATTTTTTACTCATCCGCTCCGGAGTGGGTGGGATCTTGATTAGGGCTTATTTTTGGGGGGTAGGGCTTATATTTAATCTAGTTTTAAACTGTATATATTCTGTGTGTTTTTAGTAGGCTGTACACCGCCCCGAGTCCCTTTTTGGGAGAGGGAGCGGTATAGAAATCTGATTAAATAAATAAATAAATAAATAAATATAGGGTGCAGGTGTAAAAAAAAAATCCAGCTAGGACTTACTTTCAAGCAGGGTTGATTTGATTTAAATCAAACTGATTTAAAATCAAACTGATTTAATTCACGATTTAGTCAAGTAAGGCTTGATTGAAATCAGAAGTTTTCTACATAAAGACTAATTCTCGCTGGCGTAACTTTAATGTGCAAGTAGGTGAAGATTTGTAGACTAACCACTTTTAATATTAGTTTTTTTTTTTAATCCCCAGTTTAATAGGTTAAATCATTCATATTCGGACCACTTTTCTGTTGTATTTAGGAAGGGGAAAAATAATCATTACCTTAATAATAACAATTTAAAAGTAAATTAAGCATCTGTGATAAGATCTTGGAGGCAGAGAAACCGCCCAATAATCTTAACAAAAACCTCTGGCAGAGCATGACATTGTGAATGGATGAATGGAATTGATTTACCCCAAAAAATTAAACCTATACAGCCTTATTCTACATAATTAAAAAAACTAATCTTTATTTCAGGATGGAATAACCTTTGGATGGTAATATATTTTCCTCAAAAAGCATTTTATTTGGAAAAAAAATCCAATTTAAATTAAAAAAAATCCGATTTAAATTAAAAAAATCCGATTTAAATTAAAAAAATCCAATTTAAATAAAAAAAATCCGATTTAAATAAAAAAAATCCGATTTAAATAAAAAAAATCCGATTTATATATAAAAAAAATCCAATTTAAATAAAAAAAATCCAATTTAAATAAAAAAAATCCGATTTAAATTAAAAAAAATCCGATTTAAATTAAAAAAATCCGATTTAAATATAAAAAAAATCCAATTTAAATTAAAAAAAAATCCGATTTAAATAAAAAAAATCTGATTTTTTTAAATTTTTTTTTTAAAAAATCATTGATTTTTTTTATCCACCCTGCTTTCAGGGTAGGTTATATTTTCAGGGGGAAACGGTCTCATATTTGTTTAACTTCCTTTTTTGCAGCCAGGAAATCAGGAAAATCTGTTAAATAGGTCGTGGGGTTTTTTTGGGGGGGCGGGGGGGTGTGACAATGAGGTGACGGTGTTTGGCCCCAACTTGGCTACCGCGGCCAGAGCAGCATCGTAGCCCAACGCCAACGCCCGCCCCACCGAAGAAGACGCCCACGCGGAAGAACCCACCAGTCTCGTCTCATGCGTTTCTGCGGCGGGCTCAGCTCGTGACGAGGCGGAGAGAAACGTTCCCGTCGGCTCCGGTCGTAATCCCGGTATTCCCCTCGGCTCCGGCGTTCCCGGCCGCGGTCCCATTCCCTAAGCGGGAGGCGAGATTTCAACGATTTGCGCTCCTGCCTGCGTTCCTCGGCAAACGCGGCCGGCAGGAGCAGCCTTACCGCCATAAACCGTGATCAGGAAACGACTTCAGGACCCAAATGCCTTTCCCCAAAGAGTTTTTTCTTTTAAAAAATTGACTTTTTAGCAAATCATTTGAATTTCCAGAGGGGGCAAGAGTGTGCAGGCAGACACGGTTTTCTCAACGGTGGGAGTATCATCTATGCCCCTCATCTGGAGTAACCGAATGGTTTGGTCCCTGCTCCATAATTCTTTTGGCAACTGGCAGGACAAAGAACATGTTACCGCTGTTACTGAACATTCCACATCAAGCAGCTTCAATTCTTCCCGTACGTAAGGGTAACTACAAAGCCTCCACGTAGTTTGTGCAAATTTCTTTGCTGGCAAACCCTGCATACATTTCTGCCTACTTGAGGGCTTCTTTAGTTTAGTTGAGGTTAAGTTAGTTTACTGTCATTGCACCTCGTACAAGGAAATTCTATTTTCTATTCTATTCTTATTCTAATGTTCTATTCTATTCTTCATTCCAATATTTATTCTGTTCTATTTTCTATTGTTTTCTATTCTATTCTAATGTTCTATTCTATTCTGTTTCTTCATTCCAACATTTATTCTATTTTCTATTCTAATGTTCTATTGTGTTCTATTCTATTCTTATTCTATTCTAATCTCTATTCTATTCTTCATTCCAATGTTTATTCTATTTTCTATTCTATTCTAATGTTCTATTCTAAAGTTCTATTCTATTCTTATTCTATTCTAATGTTCTATTCTACATTCCAATATTTATTCTTTCTATTCTATTTTCTATTCTATTCTAATGTTCTATTCTATTCTACATTCCAATATTTATTTTTTCTATTCAATTCTTATTCAATTCTAATGTTCTATTCTATTCTATTCTATTCTATTCTAATGTTCTATTCTATTCTTATTCTAATGTTCTGTTCTATTCTTCATTCCAATATTTGTTCTATTTTATTCTCTATTCTATTTTCTATTCAATTCTATTCTAATGTTCTATTCTACGCTATTCTATTCTTCATTCCAATATTTATTCTATTTTTTATTCTATTTTCTATTCTATTCTATTCTAAAGTTCTATTCTATTCTTATTCTATTCTAATGTTCTGTTCTATTCTACATTCCAATATTTATTCTTTCTATTCTATTTTCCGTTCTATTCTAATGTTCTATTCTATTCTTATTCTATTCTAATGTTCTATTCTATTCTACATTCCAATATTTATTTTTTCTATTCTATTCTAATGCTCTGTTCTGTTCTATTCTTCATTACAATATTTGTTCTATTTTATTCTCTATTCTATTTTCTATTCAATTCTATTCTAATGTTCTATTCTACGCTATTCTATTCTTCATTCCAATATTTATTCTATTTTTTATTCTATTTTCTATTCTATTCTATTCTAAAGTTCTATTCTATTCTTATTCTATTCTAATGTTCTGTTCTATTCTACATTCCAATATTTATTCTTTCTATTCTATTTTCCGTTCTATTCTAATGTTCTATTCTATTCTTATTCTATTCTAATGTTCTATTCTATTCTACATTCCAATATTTATTTTTTCTATTCTATTCTATTCTATTCTAATGCTCTGTTCTGTTCTATTCTTCATTACAATATTTGTTCTATTTTATTATCTATTCTATTTTCTATTCAATTCTATTCTAATGTTCTATTTTACGCTATTCTATTCTTCATTCCAATATTTATTCTGTTCTATTTTCTATTGTTTTCTATTCTATTCTAATGTTCTATTCTACACTATGTTATGCTATTCTAATCTAATGTTCTACTCTATTCTTCATTCCAATATTTATTCTATTTTCTATTCTTTTCTATTCTATTCTACAGTTCTATTCTATTCTGTTCTTATTCTATTCTAATGTTCTGTTCTATTCTACATTCCAATATTTATTCTTTCTATTCTATTTTCTATTCTAATGTTCTATTCTAATGTTCTATTCTCTTCTTATTCTATTCTAATGTTCTATTCTATTCTACATTCCAATATTTATTCTATTCTATTTTCTATTCTATTCTAATGTTCTATTCTAATGTTCTATTCTCTTCTTATTCTATTCTAATGTTCTATTCTATTCTATTCTACATTCCAATATTTATTTTATTCTATTCTATTTTCTATTCTATTCTAATGTTCTATTCTAAAGTTCTATTCTATTCTTATTCTAATGTTC
>CM042840.1:148790161-148811292 GCA_023653725.1 Bungarus multicinctus
GAAATAGATCTATACTAGTCTCCCTTATTTATTATTTAAAATTATCAGCTTAAAACCTTACACACATGTAAACAAAAGGCAACGAAACAAATAGCTTTCTGTCGGTATGGTCTCTGGTGATGAGCCGACAGACAGAAAAGAAAGCAGTATGCTTTCTCCCTTAATTGGGGCTTAACAGGGTGTTGTAATACAAAGTATATACTTATTCCCCTGCCTGAGCTGATAAGGAGAGAGCCAGTGGTGTAGAGGCAATTACAACTGCCTCACATGTAATACTTCCCTGGTTCGAATCCCAGTAAGGGTATGGCTAGCTGAAGAGAGCTAACTAGCTCGAAATAGATCTATACTAGTCTCCCTTATTTATTATTTAAAAATTATCAGCTTAAAAACCTTACACACATATATATATATATATACATATATATATATACACACATATATATATATATGTACACGCACGTGTATTACTCTATTACATATGCAGAGATAAGTACGGTGTGTGTGTGGGTGTATATACTTATGTGCACACACACATTGAGACATACACACACCCGCAAACCTTCTCCGTGACCGAGCTCCAACCCCCCCCCCCCACTCCAGCAGCGCCCGTTACTCAGAGGCCGTCCCGGCCCCGCAGGGGACAAGCGGGCTGAACAAAGGGAAGGCCCGCCGCCTCCGGGGGCCCCAGAAGGCCCAGCCGTGCCGGCTGCGGATGATGGGACCGGCGGGCGGAAACACCCGGGGGGGGGGAGCCCTCCTCCGCCCAAGGGGAAAGGAAATGGGGGCGGCGGGCCCGCCAGGGAGGCGAGGCCGCCCCGGCTCCTCACCGGCGATCCGATGCGGCGTTGCCTGCACGATCCCAAAGGCGGCCTCGGCGGTCACCTCGCTCCCCGCGCCGAAAGGCCGTCGCGTCTGGAGGACGCACTTCCGGCCCGGCTTCCGGACGTGAAATCAAATGCGCCGGAAGTCGCGCTAGAGAGTGCGGAGGAGCCGAGCCAGCTTCTTGGCGGTTCTCTTGGGGATGCGGGGTGGGTGGTGTGAGCTCCCATCATCCGCAACCATGTCGGCCCAAATTGGCGGGTGGCCGCCCGGAGGTCGGCCCACTTTAGGAGAAGAGAGTCTTTTATCTTAAGAGAAGGACGCTCTAGGCTCTTGGAGCTCTTGTTTCCGGAAAGCGCTGGGGCAAAGCGCGTCCCACCATAAAAAAAAAAAAAAAAAGCGCGAAAAGCCTAGAGCGGCAAACTGGGGTTGACTAGCCCGCCAAAACGGCGGATCCGGAGAGCTAGGAAAGTTGAAGAGTCATCTCCCCCGACCACACCACAAGGTGTCAGTATAACGGGTTCCGGGCGCCACTTCCTGCCCACGTGGAGGGAGGCGGGACTTCCGGGACTATCTTCCGTTTGGGATTTCTCTCCTTTGACAGACTTTGCAAACTTTTGTTCTAATTTCCTTCGACTCCCAGAATCGCTTCCAATATGAATGACTTAAATAGACCCTCACCCAATATTGGGGACCTAATATTGGCGGCTTCCAATATCAGTGACTTAAATAGACCCTCACCCATAATATTGGTCACTTGCAATATCGGTGACTTAAATAGACCCTCACCCATAATATTGGTCGCTTGCAATATTGGTGACTTAAATAGACCCTCACCCAATATCAGGGACCTAATATTGGTGGCTTCCAATAACGGTGACTTAAATAGACCCTCACCCAATATCGGGGACCTAATATTGGTGGTTTCCAATATCAATGACTTAAATAGACCCTCACCCAATATCGGGGACCTAATATTGGTGGTTTCCAATATCAATGACATAAATAGACCCTCACCCAATATTGGGGACCTAATATTGGCGGCTTCCAATATCGGTGACTTAAATAGATCCTCACCCAATATTGGGGACCTAATATTGGTGGCTTCCAGTATCGGTGACTTAAATAGACCCTCACCCAATATTGGGGACCTAATATTGGCGGCTTCCAATATCAATGACTTAAATAGACCCTCACCCATAATATTGGTTGCTTCCAATATCAGTGACTTAAATAGACCCTCACCCAATATTGGTCACTTGCAATATCGGTGACTTAAATAGACCCTCACCCAATATCAGGGACCTAATATTGGTGGCTTCCAATAACGGTGACTTAAATAGACCCTCACCCAATATCGGGGACCTAATATTGGTGGTTTCCAATATCAATGACTTAAAGAGACCCTCACCCAATATTGGGGACCTAATATTGGTGGCTTCCAATATCAATGACTTAAATAGACCCTCACCCAATATTGGGGACCTAATATTGGTGGCTTCCAATATCAGTGACGTAAATAGATCCTCACCCATAATATTGGTCACTTCCAATATCAGCGAGTTAAATAGACCCTGACTCATAATATTGGTCATTTCCAATATCGGTGGCTTAAATAGACCCTCACCCAATATTGGGGACCTAATATTGGTGGCTTCCAATATCAGTGACTTAAATAGACCCTCACCCAATATTGGGGACCTAATATTGGTGGCTTCCAATATCAGTGACTTAAATAGATCCTCACCCATAATATTGGTCGCTTCCAATATCGGTGACTTAAATAGACCCTCACCCAATATTGGGGACCTAATATTGGTGGCTTCCAATATCGGTGACTTAAATAGATCCTCACCCATAATATTGGTCACTTCCAATATCGGTGACTTAAATAGACCCTCACCCATAATATTGGTCACTTGCAATATCGGTGACTTAAATAGACCCTCACCCAATATTGGGGACCTAATATTGGCGGCTTCCAATATCGGTGACTTAAATAGACCCTCACCCAATATCAGGGACCTAATATTGGTGGCTTCCAATAACGGTGACTTAAATAGACCCTCACCCAATATCGGGGACCTAATATTGGTGGTTTCCAATATCAATGACTTAAAGAGACCCTCACCCAATATTGGGGACCTAATATTGGTGGCTTCCAATATCAATGACTTAAATAGGCCCTCACCCAATATTGGGGACCTAATATTGGTGGCTTCCAATATCAGTGACGTAAATAGATCCTCACCCATAATATTGGTCACTTCCAATATCAGCGAGTTAAATAGACCCTGACTCATAATATTGGTCATTTCCAATATCGGTGGCTTAAATAGACCCTCACCCAATATTGGGGACCTAATATTGGTGGCTTCCAATATCAGTGACTTAAATAGACCCTCACCCAATATTGGGGACCTAATATTGGTGGCTTCCAATATCAGTGACTTAAATAGATCCTCACCCATAATATTGGTCGCTTCCAATATCGGTGACTTAAATAGACCCTCACCCAATATTGGGGACCTAATATTGGTGGCTTCCAATATCGGTGACTTAAATAGATCCTCACCCATAATATTGGTCACTTCCAATATCGGTGACTTAAATAGACCCTCACCCATAATATTGGTCACTTGCAATATCGGTGACTTAAATAGACCCTCACCCAATATTGGGGACCTAATATTGGCGGCTTCCAATATCGGTGACTTAAATAGATCCTCACCCAATATTGGGGACCTAATATTGGTGGCTTCCAGTATCGGTGATGTAAATAGATCCTCACCCATAATATTGGTCACTTCCAATATCGGTGATTTAAATAGACCCTCATCCAATATTGGGGACCTAATATTGGTGGCTTCCAATATCAATGACTTAAATAGGCCCTCACCCAATATTGGGGACCTAATATTGGTGGCTTCCAATATCAATGACTTAAATAGGCCCTCACCCAATATTGGGGACCTAATATTGGTGGCTTCCAATATCAGTGACGTAAATAGATCCTCACCCATAATATTGGTCACTTCCAATATCAGTGAGTTAAATAGACCCTGACTCATAATATTGGTCATTTCCAATATCGGTGGCTTAAATAGACCCTCACCCAATATTGGGGACCTAATATTGGTGGCTTCCAATATCAGTGACTTAAATAGACCCTCACCCAATATTGGGGACCTAATATTGGTGGCTTCCAATATCAGTGACTTAAATAGATCCTCACCCATAATATTGGTCGCTTCCAATATCGGTGACTTAAATAGACCCTCACCCAATATTGGGGACCTAATATTGGTGGCTTCCAATATCGGTGACTTAAATAGATCCTCACCCATAATATTGGTCACTTCCAATATCGGTGACTTAAATAGACCCTCACCCATAATATTGGTCACTTGCAATATCGGTGACTTAAATAGACCCTCACCCAATATTGGGGACCTAATATTGGCGGCTTCCAATATCGGTGACTTAAATAGATCCTCACCCAATATTGGGGACCTAATATTGGTGGCTTCCAGTATCGGTGATGTAAATAGATCCTCACCCATAATATTGGTCACTTCCAATATCGGTGATTTAAATAGACCCTCATCCAATATTGGGGACCTAATATTGGTGGCTTCCAATATCAATGACTTAAATAGGCCCTCACCCAATATTGGGGACCTAATATTGGTGGCTTCCAATATCAATGACTTAAATAGGCCCTCACCCAATATTGGGGACCTAATATTGGTGGCTTCCAATATCAGTGACGTAAATAGATCCTCACCCATAATATTGGTCACTTCCAATATCAGTGAGTTAAATAGACCCTGACTCATAATATTGGTCATTTCCAATATCGGTGGCTTAAATAGACCCTCACCCAATATTGGGGACCTAATATTGGTGGCTTCCAATATCAGTGACTTAAATAGACCCTCACCCAATATTGGGGACCTAATATTGGCGGCTTCCAATATCAGTGACTTAAATAGATCCTCACCCATAATATTGGTCGCTTCCAATATCGGTGACTTAAATAGACCCTCACCCAATATTGGGGACCTAATATTGGTGGCTTCCAATATCGGTGACTTAAATAGACCCTCACCCAATATTGGGGACCTAATATTGGCGGCTTCCAATATTAGTGACTTAAATAGATCCTCACCCATAATATTGGTCACTTCCAATATCGGTGACTTAAATAGACCCTCACCCATAATATTGGTCACTTGCAATATCGGTGACTTAAATAGACCCTCACCCAATATTGGGGACCTAATATTGGCGGCTTCCAATATCGGTGACTTAAATAGATCCTCAACCAATATTGGGGACCTAATATTGGTGGCTTCCAGTATCAGTGACGTAAATAGATCCTCACCCATAATATTGGTCACTTCCAATATCGGTGATTTAAATAGACCCTCATCCAATATTGGGGACCTAATATTGGTGGCTTCCAATATCAGTGACTTAAATAGATCCTCACCCATAATATTGGTCACTTCCAATATCGGTGACTTAAATAGACCCTCACCCAATATTGGGGATCTAATATTGGTGGCTTCCAATATCAGTGACTTAAATAGATCCTCACCCATAATATTGGTCACTCCCAAATAAAATCACAACCATTCGGCGTGCGGCCAATCTCGCCCGAGATGGTAATCTTTTTATTTTTTTATTTAACAGCAGAATGGTTGACGGCTATGGGGGTTGGGTGGGTGAGTGGGTGGGCTTCACCCCCCCAAAGCAGCAACTTCCACGATAGAATGCCCCCGCCCGACAGACCCTCACCCTCTCTCCTTCCCGCGCCCCCCTCTGGCTTTTCCTTGTCAGCAACCGCTTGGATTCCTCAGGAGCCCCTCCCCACCTTGGCCAGGCAGCCCCCTTGCCCACCCCGCATTGGGGGGGGAGGGCAGGGGTCTCTCCACCCACCCCCCTTCATCCTTCAGTTCATGGCCCCCCACCCTCCAGACAAGGGTGGGAGGGGGAAGAGTCCAGGCAGGAGCCGCTTCGGGGCAGCAAAGGCAAAAAATGGAAGACGACGTTTCTGGTGGTTGTAACCCTTTCTAGGAGGGGGGGTGAGGGTCCAGGAAAGGAGAGACCCCCCCCCCTCTCCTGCCCTTCCCTCCAAGAGTCCCTGAGGGCTGCCGGTGCCGGTCCATTCGGGCCTTTCTAGCCTCCCAGGTGGATGCTTTGGATCATCTGGAAGATGGCTGGAGGAGGAGGGGGGTGAGGGAGGAAAGAAAGAGAGAGGGGGGGGAGGGCGTCAGGTTGGAAAGACCCTCCCCAGGTCAGCTTGTTTGGCAGGAGGAGGAGGAGGAGGGTGGCCGGGCTCCTGGGCATGGGCAGAGTGCTCAAGACGCCTTCCCATACACAGACACACAGACATGCACACACAGCTGGAGGGGAGGGGGCTGCCCCGGCTTGGAGGAACGTGGGGAGGATCTCGAGGGGTCCCGGGGGAGTGGGGCGGGGGCGGGGGAGGAGGGAAAGGCCGCCTACCTGACCCGCAGACCACGAAGACGAAGAGGGCCAGCAGCCAGGGCCCCACGGGGGCCTTCTCCTCCTGCGGGGTCTGGGGGGGAGGGAGGGGGAGATGGTGGGGAGGGGAGGGGGTTAGAAGCCGGGCCCTTCTCCCTCCTCCTTCCCGGCCCCTCCCTTCTCAGCTGCCCCTCCCCTCCTCTTCCCCACCCCCCTCCTCTCCCTCTCCCTCCCTCTTCTCAGTCCCCCTTCTCAGCTGCCCCTCCCCTCCCTCCCCCTTCTCAGTTGCCCCTCCCCCTTCCCAGCCCCCCTCCCTTCTCTCCCCCTTCTCAGCTCCCCCTCCCCTCCTCTTCCCCACCCCCCTCCTCTCCCTCCCCCTTCTCAGCTCCCTCCCCCTTTTCAGCCCCCCTTCCCAGCCCCCCTTCTCCGCTGCCCCTCCCCTCCCTCCCCTTCTCAGTTGCCCCTCCCCTCCCTCCTCCTTCCCAGCCCCCCCTTCTCTCCCTTCTCAGCTGCCCTTCCCCTCCTCATCCCCACCCCCTCCTCTCCCTCTCCCTCCCCCTTCCCAGCCTCTCCTTCTCAGCTGCCCCTCCCCTCCCTCCCCCTTCTCAGTTGCCCCTCCCCCTTCTCAGCCCCCCTCCCTTCTCTCCCCCTTCTCAGCTCCCCCTCCCCTCCTCTTCCCCACCCCCCTCCTCTCCCTCCCCTTTCTCAGCTCCCTCCCCCTTTTCAGCCCCCCTTCCCAGCCCCCCCTTCTCCGCTGCCCCTCCCCCTCCCTCCCCTTCTCAGTTGCCCCTCCCCCTTCCCAGCCCCCCTCCTCTCCCTCCCCCCTTCTCAGCTCCCTCCCCCTTTCCAGCCCCTCCTTCTCAGCTGCCCCTCCCCTCCTCTTCCCCACCCCCTCCTCTCCCTCCCCCTTCCCAGCCCCTCCTTCTCAGCTGCCCCTCCCCTTCTCTTCCCCGCCCCCCCTCCTCTCCCTCCTCCTTCTCAGCCCCCCCTCCCTTCTCTCCCCCTTCCCAGCTGCCCCTCCCCTCCTCTTCCCCGCCCCCCTCCTCTCCCTCCCCCCTTCTCAGCCCCCCTCCCTTCTCTCCCCCTTCTCAGCCGCCCTTCCCCTCCTCTTCCCCACCCCCCCTCCTTTCCCTCCCCCTTCTCAGTCCCCCTTCTCAGTTGCCCCTCCCCCTTCCCAGCCCCCTCCTCTCCCACCCCCTTCTCAGTTGCCCCTCCCCTCCCTCCTCCTTCTCAGCCCCCCCTCCCTTCTCTCCCCCTTCCCAGCTGCCCCTCCCCTCCTCTTCCCCGCCCCCCTCCTCTCCCTCCCCCCTTCTCAGCCCCCCTCCCTTCTCTCCCCCTTCTCAGCCGCCCTTCCCCTCCTCTTCCCCACCCCCCCTCCTCTCCCTCCCCCTTCTCAGTCCCCCTTCTCAGTTGCCCCTCCCCCTTCCCAGCCCCCCTCCCTTCTCTCCCCCCTTCCCAGCCCCCCTCCTCTCCCTCCCCCCCTTCCCAGCCCCCCGTCCCCTCCCCTCCCCGCACCGGGGCTCGGTGGGGCCCGCCGCGCTGCGTGATGGCTTTGCTGTGCCGCTCGTTGGCCACCTTCATGCGCTGCACGCCGGACATGGCGAGGGGGGCGAAGCGGGCCCGGGGGGGAGGGGAGGGGGGGGGAGAGGAGGGGCTTTCCGCCGGTGTCGTGGCGCCTCTGGGCCGCCTCCCCCACCCCCCGCGCAGGCGCAGTGCTGCCTCCCCGCCCCCCCCCCCTTCCCGGGAAGAAGCGGCTGCCAAAAAGCCCCCCACCCCAATTCCCGCCCTCCCTCCCCTTGGATCGCCCTCCCTCCCCCCCCCAAAAAAAATAAGACTCCCCTGGTTCGGCCCTTTCCAATGCACCGCAACTGGACGTCGAGCCAAGCCGGGGGCTCGTTTGGATGGTGTCGGAGGTCCCCAGCGCGGGCGGGGCAGGAAAGGCTCCCAGGGGTGAAGGGAATCCTGGGAAGAGGCAGTGGGGGCCACCCCACCACCCCACAGCCTCTCCCCCCCCCAGGTTCCATAACAGACCCTCCGAGTCGGAAGGGATCCTCGGAGGTCATCTAGTCCAACCCCACCCCTACCCCCCCCCCCCCCGCCCAAGGGGCCACTTGCCTGTAATGCTATTTGGGTCTCTTCTTGAAAGCTTCCAGGGATGAAGCTCCCACCACTTCCGAAGGCCGCTTCTGTTCCATTGAATATAGAACACCAGAGAGGGAAGGGACCCTTGGAGGTCATCTAGTCCAACCCCCCCCTCCCCCGCCCAAGCGGCCACTTGCCGATAATGCTATTGGGTCTCTTCTTGAAAGCTTCCAGGGATGAAGCTCCCACCACTTCCAAGGGCCACTTCTGTTCCATTGAATATAGAATATCAGAGTGGGAAGGGACCCTTGGAGGTCATCTAGTCCAACCCCCTTCCTCCCAAGCGGGAGACCCTACACCATTTCCGACAGATGGCAGTCCAATCTCTTCTTGAAAGCTTCCAGGGATGATGAAGCTCCCACAACTCCCGAAGGCCACTTCTGTTCCATTGAATATGGAATACCAGAGAGGGAAGGGACCCTTGGAGGTCATCTAGTCCAACCCCCCCCTCCCAAGGGGCCACTTGCCTGTAATGCTATTTGGGTCTCTTCTTGAAAGCTTCCAGTGATGAAGCTCCCACCACTTCCGAAGACCACTTCTGTTCCATTGAATATAGAATATCGGAGGTGGAAGGGACCCTTGGAGGTCACCTAGTCCAACCCCCTTCCTCCCAAGCGGGAGACCCTACACCCTTTCTGACAGATGGGCAGTCCAATCTCTTCTTGAAAGCCTCCAGGGATGATGAAGCTCCCACTACTTCTAAAGGCCACTTCTGTTCCATTGAATATAAAATACCAGAGGTGGAAGGGACCCTTGGAGGTCATCTAGTCCAACCCCCTTCCTCCCAAGCAGGTGACCCTACACCATTTCTGACAAATGGCAGTCCAATCTCTTGAAAGCCTCCAGGATGATGAAGCTCCCACCACTTCCGAAGGCCACTTCTGCTCCATTGAATATAGAATACCAGAGTGGGAAGGGACCCTTGGAGGTCATCTAGTCCAACCCCCCCTCCCCCGCCCAAGCGGCCACTTGCCGATAATGCTATTGGGTCTCTTCTTGAAAGCTTCCAGGGATGAAGCTCCCATCACTTCCAAGGGCCACTTCTGTTCCATTGAATATAGAATACCAGAGTGGGAAGGGACCCTTGGAGGTCATCTAGTCCAACCCCCTTCCTCCCAAGCAGGAGACTCTAGACTATTTCTGACAGAGACAGTTCAATCTCTTCTTGAAAGCCTCCAGGGATGAAACTCCCACAATCTCCGAGGGCCACTTCTGTTCCATTGAATATGGAATACCAGAGTGGGAAGGGACCCTTGGAGGTCATCTAGTCCAACCCCCTTCCTCCCAAGCGGGAGACCCTACACCATTTCTGACAGATGGCAATCCAATCTCTTCTTGAAAGGCTCCAGGGATGATGAAGCTCCCACTACTTCCGAAGGCCACTTCTGTTCCATTGAATATAGAATTGGAAGGGACCCTTGGAGGTCATCTAGTCCAACCCCCTTCCTCCCAAGCGGGAGACCCTACCCCGCTTCTGACAAAAGTGCCACCAATCCAGTTTTTCAGATCCGGGCGAAGGACACGTTGCTCAATAAGAATAGGAAGGCCGGGAATGTTTCTTTTGGCAGATTATGGGGGGAAAAAAAACATCCTTAAAAAAACAAAGAGACAAATATTTTGATTTGATTGATTGATTGATGGATTGATTGTTTGTTTTTACACATCGCCACAAAAGCAGCGAGAATTGCGGTCGGGCGAGGCTGGGGACAGGTTGGAGAGGAAAAGGTGGTTTTAAGTTCATCCCAAAGATTGAGCGAAGAGGGTGCAGAAATGCGATTAAAAACTCCCATTTTTAAAGTTTTAAAGTGACAAGGAAGGCTGGGAATAGCAGCCCACCGCTTGGGGGAAATTGGTATCGATGGGCAGAGAGCAGGAAAAAGGAATGTGCGATGAAGAATGAAAATGGAAGAAGAAATAGATATGTATATGTATAGAGTAATATATATGTGTGTGTGTGTATGTATAGAATACTAGAAATGTATGGAAATGGAAGAAGAAATATACAGATCAGAAGAAGATATATATGTATATGTATAGAGTAATATATATGTGTGTATAGAATACTAGAAATGTATGGAAATGGAAGAAGAAATATACAGATCAGAAGAAGATATATATGTATATGTATAGAGTAATATATATGTGTGTATAGAATACTAGAAATGTATGGAAATGGAAGAAGAAATATACAGATCAGAAGAAGATATATATGTATGTATAGAATAATATATGTATGTATAGAATACTAGAAATGTATGGAAATGGAAGAAATATACAGATCAGAAGAAGATAGATATGTATGTATAGAATAATATATGTATGTATGTATGTATGTATGTATGTATATATGTATGTATGTATAGAATACTAGAAATGTATGGAAATGGAAGAAGAAATATACAGACCAGAAGAAGATATATATATGTATAGAATACTATATACAGTATATATCTAAGGATATATGTATGTATGTGTGTACAGAATACTAGAAATGTATGGAAATGGAAGAAGAAATGTATAGATCAGAAGAAGATATATAGATATGTATATGTATAGAGTAATATATATATATATGTGTGTGTATGTATGTATAGAATACTAGAAATGTATGGAAATGGAAGAAGAAATGTACAGATCAGAAGAAGATATAGATATGTATATGTATAGAAATATATATGTGTGTGTGTATATGTATAGAATACTAGAAATGAAACTTGATGGCAGGAAATACGACTTCAGCCACAGAGTGGTCAATGTCTAGAATACTCTCCCTGACTCTGTGGTTTCTTCCCCAAACCCCCAAAACTTGAACCTTAGACTGTCTACTATGGACTTCCTCACCCCTTTCCTAAGAGGCCTGTAGGGGGCGTGCATAAGCGCACCAACGTGCCTACTGTCCCTGTCCTATTGTTTCTTTTAATTTTTCTTATATGTATCCATGTATTCATAACTATGTTTTTACATATTCCTATTATCTTGTAGGCAATCGACAAAAATAAATAAATAAATAAGATATGTATATGTATAGAATTATATATGTGTGTGTCTGTGTATGTATAGAATACTAGAAATGTATGGAAATGGAAGAAGAAATATACAGATCAGAAGAAGATATAGATATATATAGAAATATGTATGTATGTATGTATGTATCTATCTTTGGAACACTAGAAATGTATGAAAATGGAAGAAGAAATCTACAGATGAGAAGATGATATAGATATGTATATGTATAGAAATATATATATATATAAAAGGAAGAACCAGTGCAAGCTCACACTACTCCGAGAAGCACAGAGCCAAAGACACAAGCCTGAAGATGATGAATGAGACTTCATCGAAACGTCGCCTAGATATTTCCAACTCTACGCGGGAGAAAACCCGAAGAACCAAAGATCCACATAGAAATACCCGCGAAAACCTCCGAAAACATATGTATTTATAGAACAGAATAGAATAGAATAGAATAGAATAGAATAGAATAGAATACTTTATTGGCCAAGTGTGATTGGACACACAAGGAATTTGTCTTGGTGTAAATACTCTCAGTGTACATAAAGAAAATTATCTATCTATCTATCTATCTATCTATCTATCTTAGAATAGAATTAGAATAGAATAGAATACTTTATTGGCCAAGTGTGATTGGACACACAAGGAATTTGTCTTGGTGTAAATACTCTCAGTATACATAAAGAAAATTATCTATCTATCTATCATAGAATAGAATAGAATAGAATTAGAATAGAATAGAATAGAATTCTTTATTGGCCAAGTGTGATTGGATACACAAGGAATTTGTCTTGGTGCAAATGCTCTCAGTATACATAAAGAAAATTATCTATCTATCTATCTATCTATCTATCTATCTATCTATCTATCTATCTATCTATCTTAGAATAGAATTAGAATAGAATAGAATACTTTATTGGCCAAGTGTGATTGGACACACAAGGAATTTGTCTTGGTGTAAATACTCTCAGTATACATAAAGAAAATTATCTATCTATCTATCATAGAATAGAATAGAATAGAATAGAATAGAATTCTTTATTGGCCAAGTGTGATTGGACACACAAGGAATTTGTCTTGGTGTAAATACTCTCAGTATACATAAAAAAGGAACATTCGTTAAGAATCAAGAATCATCATGTACAACACTTAATGATAGTCATAGGGTACAATCAACATCAAATCATACTAGGATAGAGAGGATACAAGCAACAAAGTTACAGTTACAAGTGGGAGGGGATGGGTGATAAGGAGTGATGAGAAGATTAGAAGTAGTAGTAGTGTACGCTTTGTAAATAGTTGAACAGTGTTGAGGGAATTATTTGTTTAGCAGAGTGATGGCTTTCGGGAAAAAAACTGTTCTTGTGTCTAGTTGTTCTGGTGTGCAGGGCTCTATAGCGTCGTTTTGAGGGAAGGAGTTGAAACAGTTTATGTCCAGGATGTGAGGGGTCAGTAAAAATTTTAATAGCCCTCTTTTTTTATGTATGTATGTATGTATGTATGTATAGAATACTAGAAATCTAGGGAAATGGGAGAAGAAATCTATAAATCAGAATATCTATATGTATAGAATAAAATATGTATATATGTACCGTATGTATGTATGTATATATGGATGTATGTATGTATGTATAGAATACTAGAAATCTAGGGAAATGGGAGAAGAAATCTATAAATCAGAATATCTATATGTATGTATAGAATAATATATGTATGTACCGTATATATGTATGTATGTATGTGTGTATGTATGTATGTATAGAATACTAGAAATCTAGGGAAATGGGAGAAGAAATCTACAGATCAGAATATCTATATGTATGTATAGAATAATATATGTATGTATGTACTGTATGTATGTATGTATATATGTATGTATAGAATACTAGAAATGTATGGAAATGGGAGAAGAAATCTATAAATCAGAATATCTATATGTATAGAATAATATATGTATGTATGTACCGTATGTATGTATGTATGTATGTATGTATGTATGTAGAGAATACTAGAAATCTAGGGAAATGGGAGAAGAAATCTATAAATCAGAATATCTATATGTATGTATAGAATAATATATGTATGTACCGTATATATGTATGTATGTAGAGAATACTAGAAATCTAGGGAAATGGGAGAAGAAATCTATAAATCAGAATATCTATATGTATGTATAGAATAATACATGTATGTATGTACCGTATATATGTATGTATGTAGAGAATACTAGAAATCTAGGGAAATGGGAGAAGAAATCTATAAATCAGAATATCTATATGTATGTATAGAATAATACATGTATGTATGTACCGTATATATGTATGTATGTAGAGAATACTAGAAATCTAGGGAAATGGGAGAAGAAATCTATAAATCAGAATATCTATATGTATGTATAGAATAATACATGTATGTATGTACCGTATATATGTATGTATGTAGAGAATACTAGAAATCTAGGGAAATGGGAGAAGAAATCTATAAATCAGAATATCTATATGTATGTATAGAATAATACATGTATGTATGTACCGTATATATGTATGTATGTATATATAGAATACTAGAAATCTAGGGAAATGGGAGAAGAAATCTATAAATCAGAATATCTATATGTATGTATAGAATAATATATGTATGTACCGTATATATGTATGTATAGAATACTAGAAATCTAGGGACATGGGAGAAGAAATCTACAGATCAGAATATATGTATGTATAGAATAATATATATATATATGTACCGTATATATGTATGTATAGGATACTAGAAATGTGTGGAAATGGAAGAAGAAATCTACAGATCGGAAGAAGATACAGATAAATATAGAATTGTGTGTGTGTTTGTGTGTAAGGCTGGACTAAGACGAGGGAGCGGAATGGGCATTGCCTCTGCTCGCTGGGCATGGAGGGCGCCACGGACGAGGAAAGGGAGCCACGGAGGAGTCCTGTGGGGGGGAGTGAGGGGTGTTGAAACAGAGGCCAGCCCTGCCTGCTTAGCGGCGGCGGTCCCTTCCAACGCCAGCTGTCTCCACGCGGTTCGTAAGACTCCGCAACGTTTCGCACAGCGTCTCAAAAAAAACGTGGCCAAGATTTGGAGAAGTCCGGCTTTCAACCGAGGTACACAACTCACCGGTGGCCCAGCCGGTCAGAGCGCTGGCCCTCCCTGTTACAGGAGCAGTCTACCTTGGAGAGCAGGGGGTGTCGTGCACGGAAACACAAACACACACAGACATACACACACACACACCTGGGGCTCCGTTTTCGCTGCTATCAAAATAAGCTAAAAATCCAAAAGGAGAAACATTTTCCCTCTTTGCGTTTTTGAGCAACGCCAGAAGGAAAGGAGGGAGGGAAAGAAGGGAAGAGAGGAGGTAGAGCAAGGAAGGAAATAAATACTAAAGGAAAGAGGGGGGAAAGGAGAAGGAAGAAGGAAGGAACAAAGAAGGAAAGGGAGGTACTTGTTCGGTCTTTTAAATTGCTGGCCGAACATAGAGACAGTCACTTAAAAACTCGACCGAGGCTTCCACACAAAGTTTCCTGATTGGAAAATCGCAAGGCATCCTCAAGGTATAACTCAACGGTTAGGTTGAGGTTCCTCTTAATGTCCAAATCTTTGCAGAGCTGACTTCCGTAGTGTGAAAATACGGTGAAGTTCATCCCATAACGATGGAGACACCAGCACAATGCTGGGGTCCAAGCAAGAGTAAAGGAAATGTATCCTGAGAGTATTTACACCAAGACAAATTCCTTGGGTGTCCAGTCACACTTGGCCAATAAAGAATTCTATTCTATTCTATGATAGAGAGAGAGATTAGATAGATAGATAGATAGATAGATAGATAGATAGATAGATAGATAGATAGATAGATAGATAGATAGATAGATAGATAGATAGATATTTTCTTTATGTATACTGAGAATATTTACACCAAGACAAAATCCTTGCGTGTCCAATCACACTTGGCCAATAAAGTATTCTATTCTCTATTCTAATTCAATTCCATATATTATATTCCATATATTCTATTCTATTCCATATATTCTATTCTAATTCCGTTCCATATATTCTATGATAGATAGATATTTTCTTTATGTATACTGAGAGTATTTACACCAAGACAAATTCCTTGTGTATCCAATCACACTTGGCCAATAAAGTATTCTATTCTATTCTATTCGATTCTATGATAGATAGATAGATAGATGTATCTGAGAGTATGTATGTATACTGTGTATACTGACAGTATTTGCACCAAGACAAAATCCTTGTGTGTCCAATCACACTTGGCCAATAAAGAATTCTATTCTATTCTATTCTATTCTATTCTATTCTATTCTATTCTATTCTATTCTATTCTATGATAGATAGATAGATAGATAGATAGATAGATAGATAGATAGATATTTTCTTTATGTATACTGAGAATATTTACACCAAGACAAAATCCTTGCATGTCCAATCACACTTGGCCAATAAAGTATTCTATTCTCTATTCTAATTCCATTCCATATATTCTATTCTATTCCATATATTCTATTCTATTCCATATATTCTATTCTATTCTAATTCCGTTCCATATATTCTATGATAGATAGATATTTTCTTTATGTATACTGAGAGTATTTACACCAAGACAAATTCCTTGTGTGTCCAATCACACTTGGCCAATAAAGAATTCTATTCTATTCTATTCTATTCTATTCTATTCTATTCTATTCTATTCTATTCTATTCTATTCTATTCTATGATAGATAGATAGATAGATAGATAGATAGATAGATAGATAGATAGATAGATATTTATGTATACTGAGAGTATTTACACCAAGACAAAATCCTTGTCTGTCCAATCACACTTGGCCAATAAAGAATTCTATTCTGTTCTATTCTATTCTTATTCTATTCTATTCTATTTGTATTCCATATATTCTATTCTGTTCTATTGTTATTCCATTCTATATATTCTATTCTATTCTATTCTACTCTACTCTACTCTACTCTACTCTACTCTACTCTACTCTACTCTACTCTACTCTACTCTATTCTAACTCCCCCAACCCAACCAAGGGTCAATTCAGTGACCAATCAGGATTCCAGATGTGACCACATGACATGAACTACATTTCCCATGAGGCATTAACCACATTTCCCATGAGACATTCCCTTCAGGGGACAGCTCCCAATTCTCACTTAACTCCCTCAATTCCCAATGAACTATATACTGCCTGGACAGCCCAACCATTATTATACATATCCATCTCTTATGAATGTTTAATACAGTATATAATACGGCACGGATAATATACATTTATCTATAGTCTTCTTATCTTAACTCTCTTTATATCTTGATTTTCCAGCCAGGGAAGTCCGGCCTTCGCCCTTGGGTGTCTCTGACATAAGACCTATGTCACACCCACCATGGCCACACCCAACGTGCCCACCCGCAAGCCCTCCGTGGTCAAACACAACCCGGATGTGGCCCTCAATGAAATCGAGTTTGATACCCCGCTGTTTTAGAGCAGAGGTCTCCAGCCCCTTTAAGACCTGTGGACTTCAACTCCCAGAATTCCCCATTCAGAGGAAGGAATGACAAGAGCGTAAGCAGGCAGATTGCAGAGGAAGGGATGAGAAGAGAGGAAGCAGGAGGATTGCAGAGGAAGGGATGACAAGAGAGGAAGCAGGCAGATTGCAGAGGAAGGGATGACAAGAGAGGAAGCAGGCAGATTGCAGAGGAAGGGATGAGAAGAGAGGAAGCAGGAGGATTGCAGAGGAAGGGATGAGAAGAGAGGAAGAAGGCAGATTGCAGAGGAAGGGATGACAAGAGAGGAAGCAGGCAGATTGCAGAGGAAGGGATGAGAAGAGAGGAAGCAGGAGGATTGCAGAGGAAGGGATGACAAGAGAGGAAGCAGGCAGATTGCAGAGGAAGGGATGACAAGAGAGCAAGCAGGCAGATTGCAGAGGAAGGGAGGACAAGAGAGCAAGGAGGCAGATTGCAGGGGAAGGGACGACAAGAGAGCAAGGAGGCAGATTGCAGAGGAAGGGACTGCAAGAGAGGAAGCAGGCAGATTGCAGAGGAAGGGAGGACAAGAGAGTAAGCAGGCAGATTGCAGAGGAAGGGAGGACAAGAGAGTAAGCAGGCAGATTGCAGAGGAAGGGAGGACAAGAGAGTAAGCAGGCAGATTGCAGAGGAAGGGATGACAAGAGCGTAAGCAGGCAGATTGCAGAGGAAGGGATGACAAGAGCGTAAGCAGGCAGATTGCAGAGGAAGGGATGAGAAGAGAGGAAGCAGGAGGATTGCAGAGGGAGGGATGACAAGAGAGGAAGCAGGCAGATTGCAGAGGAAGGGATGAGAAGAGAGGAAGAAGGCAGATTGCAGAGGAAGGGATGAGAAGAGAGTAAGCAGGCAGATTGCAGAGGAAGGGAGGACAAGAGCGTAAGCAGGCAGATTGCAGAGGAAGGGATGACAAGAGCGTAAGCAGGCAGATTGCAGAGGAAGGGATGAGAAGAGAGGAAGCAGGAGGATTGCAGAGGGAGGGATGACAAGAGAGGAAGCAGGCAGATTGCAGAGGAAGGGATGAGAAGAGAGGAAGAAGGCAGATTGCAGAGGAAGGGAGGACAAGAGAGCAAGCAGGCAGATTGCAGAGGAAGGGAGGACAAGAGAGTAAGCAGGCAGATTGCAGAGGAAGGGATGACAAGAGAGTAAGCAGGCAGATTGCAGAGGAAGGGATGACAAGAGAGTAAGCAGGCAGATTGCAGAGGAAGGGATGAGAAGAGAGGAAGCAGGCAGATTGCAGAGGAAGGGATGACAAGAGAGGAAGCAGGCAGATTGCAGAGGAAGGGATGACAAGAGAGGAAGCAGGCAGATTGCAGAGGAAGGGATGACAAGAGAGGAAGCAGGCAGATTGCAGAGGAAGGGATGACAAGAGAGGAAGCAGGCAGATTGCAGAGGAAGGGATGACAAGAGAGTAAGCAGGCAGATTGCAGAGGAAGGGATGACAAGAGAGTAAGCAGGCAGATTGCAGAGGAAGGGATGACAAGAGAGTAAGCAGGCAGATTGCAGAGGAAGGGATGACAAGAGAGTAAGCAGGCAGATTGCAGAGGAAGGGATGAGAAGAGAGGAAGCAGACAGATTGCAGAGGAAGGGAGGAGAAGAGAGGAAGCAGGCAGAGAGAGAGTTAGAGAGGCCCCGGAGGGAGACCCCCTGATTTAGATTTCACGAAAAAGGAAGGGAAGGAACCCATCCAAGCCGACTTTCAGTTCATGCAGGACCCTGGCCCGCCATTTCCCCCACGGCTCCTCCTGCCCAACTTCCTGTTGGCACCAAGCGCTGCCCACAACTCCTGGCAACCCCGGAGTAAGCGAACCACAAGACGGATCTTACGTTTTGGCAAGCCACAGACCGGCCTTTCTGGACAGGCAGGTTTTCGGCTGCCTTCCTGTCTGTTGGGCAAATAACACCCCCAGCTCCCCCCCACCCCCACATACATACACATCCCTCCCTCCCTCCCTCCCCACCCCCCACCCCCCCAAGGCAACTTCAGGTTCCTGGTTCCCGCAGGAGACGGGCATAAGAGCCCAGACCAATGAGGTCGGCCGGAGGACAGCGGTACCCACCCTCCCTCTACGTCTCCAGTTGGGCCAAAGTCTCTTGGGGGCGGTGGGGGGAGGAGATAAATCAGAGCAAGTCCTTGATTGACAGCAGCCAGGATGGACCCCAAAGTTTCCCCTGGTATGCTGTGTTGTTTTCGTATATTTGATTTATTTATTATTATCAATCGCTTGCAAGGTAACGGGTATAAGGATAAACCGAGTTATGAATACATGAAATGGGTCCATCTAAGAAAAATTAAAAGAAAGAAGAGGACAGGGACGGTATAAGTAAAAACATAGTTATGAATACATGGATAAATATAAGAAAATTAAAAAGGAACAATAGGACAGGGACAATAGGCACGTTTTTATTTGTTATTTATTTATTTGTATATTGCTTACAAGATAATAGGTATAAGTAAAAACATAGTTATGAATACATGGATATATATAAGAAAAATAAAAATAAACAGGAATATATTTATATATTTATTTTTATTTGTCCATTTGTCAATTGCTTACAAGATAATAGGTGTAAGTGAAAACATGGTTATGAATACATGGATACATAGAAGAAAAATAAAATATAAAAGAAACAATAGGACAGGGACGGTAGGCACGTTGGTGCGCTTATGCAGGCCCCCTACAGACCTCTTAGGAAAGGGGTGAGGAGGTCCATAGTAGACAGTCTAAGGTTAAAGTTTTTTGGGGTTTGGGGAAGAAACCCACAGAGTCAGGGAGAGTATTCCAGACATTGACCCCTCTGTTGCTGAAGTTGTATTTCCTGCCATCAAGTTTGGTGCAGTTAACCTTGAGTTTGTATCTATTGTTTGCTCTTGTGTCGTTATGGTTGAAGCTGAAGTATTCATGGACAGGTAGGACATTGCAATGTGTGATTTTATGTACTATACTTAGATCGGACCGAAGGTGGCGTAATTCTAGGTTTTCTAGGTCTAGAATTTCGAGTCTGGTGGCATAAGATATTCTGCAACGAGTAGAGGAGTGGAGAACTCTTCTTGTGAAATATTTCTGGACTTTCTCAACTGTGTTAATATCAGATACGTAACGTGGGTTCCAGACTGATGAGCTGTATTCGAGGATGGGTCTAGCAAATGTTTTGTATGCTCTAGTTATTAGTGTAATATTACCAGAGAAAAAGCTACGTAAGATTAGGTGAACAACTCTTAGCGCCTTTTTGGCTATGTAGTTACAGTGGGCTCTAGCACTTAGGTCATTTGAGATGACTACTCCAAGATCCTTGACAGAGTTTGGATCCTCAACAAGGTCTTGATAGTTCGGTCGGTCAGTGCATGGGCAGCCCAGGGCACGGCAAGCATCATACATACGAAACCATCGCCAACCTTCCGGATTTAGGTCAGGTGACCACAGGGGTGTGTGTGTGCATGAGAGAGACAGAGAGAGACACAGAGAGAGAGAGAGAGAGAGGAAGAGAAAGAGAGGAAGAGAAAGAGAGAGAGAGAGAGAGAGAAAGAGAGACACACACAAACACACAGAGAGAGAGAGAAAGAGAGGAAGAGAAAGAGAGAGAAAAAGAGAGAGAGATACAAACACACGGAGAGAGAGACACAGAGAGAGACAGAAAGAGAGAAAGAGAAGAAGAGAAAGAGAGAAAAAGAGAGAGACACACAAACAGAGAGAGAGAGAGAGAGAAAGAGAGAGAAAGAGAGGAAGAGAAAGAACACAAGGATTTTCTTTTGGAGAGAGAGGGAAAGAGAGGAAAGAGAGGAGAAGAACGGAGGAAGAGAGAACCGAGGGACACAGAGAGAGAGCGGAGAGAGACAGTGAGCGAGAAGGAGAGGAAGGGAGGGGAAAGAGAAGAGAGAAAAAAAAAAAAAAAAGAAGACACACAGAACACAGAGAGACAGAGAGAGAGCACAGAGAGAGAGAGAATGAGGTAGGAGGGAAAGAGAGAGACACACAAACCCAAACAGAGAGGAGAACGAGAGGAAAGAGAGGGAAGAGAAAGAGAGAGATTAGAGAGAGAAAAAAAAGAGCGGAGAGAGATACAAACCCACACGGGAGAGAGAGACAAAGAGAGAGGAGACAGAA
>CM042840.1:148811792-148835765 GCA_023653725.1 Bungarus multicinctus
GGCCACGTCCTCTGGGCTCCTGGATGGATTGGCCTCTCAGCTTCCCTGGGCCAGCTTCTCCTCTTGCCCTCTTCAGGGCACATGCCAAGGGGGCCCCCCAAGGAAGGCTCACCTTCCTAACAGGCAGGCACAACCTTCTGGCTTCCACCCTCCCCACGGAGCAAGGTCGCCCTTGGTGCAAAGGTGAGAGAGGAGTACATGTATCTATCCCCCCCCCCCCTTTTATGATTTTTTAAAAATAAGGTAGCAAAGGTATCCAACACACCTTTCCCCCTATTTTCCCCACAACACCCCTGTGAGGGGGGGGTTGAGCTAAAGGGGGCGGGGGGGGGGAGGTCCAAGGTCTCGGCTGCCTTTCGTGCCAGAGGGAGGGGGGGGGCTCCAAAAACGCCTGGGGATTTGACCACTAGACCAACTGGCTGTAACTAAGGCCCTGCTGTGACTTCCCCATGCCAGCCCTGGTACTGGGCCTAGGGCAGCGGTAGGGAACCTTGTCTCTTGTATCACTTATGGACTTCAACTCCCAGAATTCCTGAGTGAGCCATAAAGGTTCCCCATCCCTGGCCTAGTGGTTTTTCAGTTGTGGGGGAAATCAATTTTTGACTGGAATGGGATTGTTTGATATACAAATGTAGGACATATAAAGAATATATAAAGAATATGTCCTACATTTGTATATCAAACAGTCCCATTCCAGTCAAAAATTGATTTCCCCCACAGCTGAAAAACCAGTAGGCCAGGGATGGGGAACCTTTGATGGCTCACTCAGGGATTCTGGGAGTTGAAGTCCATAAGTGATAAAAGAGCCAAGGTTCTCTATCCCTGGACTAGACCAACTGGCTGTAACTAAGGCCCTGCTGTGACTCCCCCATGCCAGCCCTGGTACTGGGCCTAGGGCAAGTGCAAACTCAGGGAAAGGTGAGACTTGGGCTGCTCAGAAGCAAAAAAAAAAATATTTTGAAAAGCAGGGAATGTTACTTAAATCCTCACACCCACCCACCCCTGCTGGCCCCCTTACCAGATATCATCAACTAGCAAGACCGAGCCGTCTGGCATCATGGGAAGGTAACTGGCATTCAAGTTGGGCAGGATCCGGACGTCCCACACCGAGAGCTCATCCTGGGAGGCAGCGTTCAGAACTGGGAAGGGAGACAGGGCAGAGCCACGTATGAGGCAGGCAGGTAGGGAGGGAGAGCAGGCAAGGCCGGCCTGCAGAAGAGAGGGAGCTCCCTCCGGGCACGCAACGGACCTTTGAGCACCGTCAAGTGCTTCCCGGACACGGTGAGTTGCTGGCACTTCAGCCCCGGCGGCGGCAGCACGGTCAGCATGGTGCTCACTGCAAAGTAAGGTCAGAGATGGAGGCATCAGCGCCGCGCGGGGGGGAAGCGCAGAGGGCCGGCCGGCCGCCCTTTTAGGCTCACCTTGCGCCTTGAAGGCGCCCTGCTCTTCGCGGAAGATCTGGGAAGGGGCTCGGTCCTGCAGGATGCGGAGGTAGCCGCGCTCGCGGACCTCGCCTCTCTCTCGGTCGCGTCTCCAGACGGTCGCCACGATCTGCGGGGAGAAGCGGCCTCGTCACCCTCGGACCAGCCCGCCCGGAGAGCGGCCGGTGGAGGGGAGGGCAGGGCAGGGCAGGGCAGGGCGGGGGCGCGGCGGGGCTTACTTTGGCTTTGGCGGTGCTGGGCGGCAGCCTGTTCAGAGAAATGGTCAGCGGGAAGATGACCTCGTCGGTGGACACGATGGGCTCCTCGGGGGGGACCTGCAGGAGGGAGCCGAGGGTCAGAACGCTCCTTGGGGGCGCAGCGAGCCCCGCCGCCACCGCCGCCGCCCCGGTCCCGGTCTTACGGCCACGGCCGTCGTTCCCGGGGCGCCGTGGCCGTGGGTCAGGAGCGCCCGGCACTCCCGGAAGACGCTGCCATTGGCGGCCGCCTCTCCGGCTCCAGCCGCGCCCTCCTCCGCTGCTTCACCAAGGAGGGCCTCGTCTCCAAGGCCACCCCCGCCGCCGCCAGCCGGGCTGACGCTGGCCAGGGCCGAGAGCGAGCCAGCCAGTTCCCCCCAGGGCGGCCGGGGAGCGCCGCCGGCATCCGTGCGGCACCGCAGGACCAGCAGGAAGCGGACGGTCTCGCCCAGATAGAGGTGGTTCCTCCGGGGCAAGGCCCGGTACCGGCCTGGCTCCCCCAGGAGCACCTCGCGGCCCGGGAAGGGCACAGCCGGGAAGTACATGAAGTAGTCGCACTGGGACTCCATGCCGGCGGGCAGACCGGGCGGCGGGCGAGCTCCCAGCCGGGCGGCGAGAGGAGGCGGCGGCGGCTGCTGCTGCTGCGCTTGCGGCGGCGGCTGCTGGTGGGGCGGGGGCGGCAAGGCATGGGCGGCTGGGGTCCCCCTGGTCGGGCTCCGGGCGGGCGAGTGCTGAAGGAGAGGAGAGGAGAGGAGGGCGAGGCGAGGCGGATTCGGCCCGGGGTCTCCGGGAGAGCAAGGCGGAGCAGGAGGCGGGAGGGAGGCGGCCGCAGCGCGGCGGGCGGGCGGGGCGAGGAAGCGCTCGGCCTCTCCCTGACTGCCCGCCCTTTGCTCGACCGCTGCGCGGCGGGAGCCTCTCTCCCCTCTCCCCCTTCCTCTTCAGGGCAGTTTTTCAGCGTGGCCAAGTGGGCTTTTGAAGGTAATGCCCAAGGAGAGACAGGCCTCTGTGTGTGTGTATTTCACACACGTACCTACTAGGACCTGAGAGCTGGAATTTTTCCTCTCCATTGTTATCGCCATCATCGCTGCGCTCAGATTCAGAGGAAAGTGTTCAAGTTGGGAGAAACCATCCCGCCATCCCGGAGGAGCTGGTCCACGCATTTCCTTCCTCGGGAAGAAGGCAGCTGGAGGGGTGGCAGTGAACAAGAACCACCCAACCCTTAAAATCCCTATAATTAAAATCCTGCCGCCATCGGCTTCCCACCGACCGGTACGCTCCCATAGAGTCGGTCTCCTCGGGGTGCTGGACGGCTGGCGACCCCGAGGGCACGGGCCTTCTCATTGGGAGCACCCCCTCTCTGGAATGAATTACCCCCCCGGAGGTAAAGGCCGCCCCTGATCTCACGGCCTTCCGTCGGTTACTTAAAACTCACCTATTTTGGCAGGCCGGACTGGCCTAGGGGTCTTTTAAATTTTAACCTGGTTTTAATCTCTTTTAACTCTTTGTTTATATTTTTAATGAGAGCCATACTATATTCAATTTTTTTAAATTTTTCATATTATCATGTTGTATGCCTTATATGTGTACTTGTATGTGTATTTTATTGGCTGTTCACCGCCCCGAGCCTCTTTGGGGAGAGGGGGGCAGTATATAAATCGAATAAATAAATAAATAAATAAATAAATAAATAAATAAATAAACAAACCCTGGCTTGAAGCGGTATATAAATCAAATAAATAATAAATAAATAAATAAATAAATAAATAAACCAACCCTGGCTTGAAGCGGTACGGTGCAGCTGGACAAGGCGGCTGGGCTGAAGGTTACCAGTCCTGCCACCAATGAGTCACTTCCCTCAAAAGCAGAAATGTCCCCCTCTGGAGAGCAAAACCTTGGTTTTTAAGGATAAAAGGTGCCTTAGGAACCCAAAACAAGTCAGGCTCAAGACTACAGCAATCGATGCGTTTTAATGTTTTACATGGACACGCTCTTTTTTTGAGCGCAGTAATCGTACAACGGAGGGGAAAAATCTAAACATCATCAGTGGCCAAAATGCTGGAAAGAGCTGTTGCAACTTGAGAATTCCACCGTGTGAATACTTATTGAACCAGAGGGGCCGGCTTAGCTTTTGGGTTGACTTGGCTGTTGGGGCCGATCGAGAACAAAAGTGCATATCGGAACCACCGCATAGCAGCGAAGGTGACGAGTCTGAGCTTCTTGATTTCTCAGGGTGAGCTGAAGACGGGGACCACGGTTCCCAGCCTCGGGCCACGTTTTCCTCCCTGCCCAGCAAGAAGACTCAACGTGGCATCGCGCAGCTGTGGTTTCTCCGGCTGGGGAGCCGGGCTACACTCCTCACCACAAGAATTAGGCATGCCTAGCTCAGCGGCGCTCAGACCCGTCTAAGTGTGTCGTTGGCCAGTCCAGCAGCCTGCTGTGGGTGATGGGAAGAGGATGGGAGTTGGAGTCGGGAGCTTCTGAGGCTTCACAGCAGCAGCCAGACTCTGCCGGGGAACGCCCATGGATGGCTTCCTTCCCAGGGTTATGTGGGAGGAGAGCTATTTCTCCACCCTGGTCTTTTGCGTAGCCCAACCTTGCTCTTAAGGCGCAGCAAAATCCAGTTTTTATTTTTACTGACTACGGAGCTTATGCAAGGCTCAGCTGGGCCATGAGGCCTCCTGGGTGAAGCGGGGGGTGGGGGGGGTGGGGGAGGCCATGCTGTTTTCCTTGAGGCTCTTTTGTTCAGGCTAAAAAGGGAAACAGCCCTGAGGTGGACAGTCCAAAGCCTATCTAATCCCTGCACCCCTGAGCGACCCTGATGGCCCAGCAGGATTAAGCCCTTAAGCAGGTCATCCTACTCGTTGGTTTCTGGCTCCAGTCCCTCTTCAGGCTGCCTGGCTGAGGGGGTAGAGTTTAGGCAAAGCTAAAGAAGCTAATTGAAAGGGCTTTTCTCTTGGAAGCCTTTTATTTCTTGCAATTTATTCTGTACGTGAAACTCCATAAATTAAGCCCTTCTGATTGGGTCACATAACGCTGAATGATTCATCGCGGCAACTATTCGTGTTTCCTCACCTTCCTTCCCATCTGGGATCGGCTGTGGCATCTCGCTGGCTTTCTCCTCCACTTCAGTGCAGCTTCCTTCTCTCCCAGCGTTATGCCAGCAAGGCCTCCACAAGTTCTTGAGTTTGTGTTCCAACTCCAACTCCAACCCTGGGCTCAGGGCCCCCAAATATGGTCCGCATGGCCACCGGAGCCTCTCTGCCTGAGGCATCTCGGGGCAGCCTCCTTTCCGCAAGCAGAGGAGGGCGTGCCTTCCCGGTATGAGCCCCACGACCTCTGGGGCGAGACAGTGGCAGGGGAGAGAGATACTCTGCAGCCATACAGCGGGAGCGCTTTGGGGCCCAAAGGGTGGAGAGAAGCAGCCCCCAGCCCTTTCCCACCAGGAATGCTGGTCTACCAAGGGGGAGGGATACTGCGCACGAAGGGCCAGAGGTTAGCCAAGGGCTGTGTGTTTGTGTGTGTGTGATGCTCTTCCTGGCCCAGTCATAAGAAATCCAATTATGGAAGCTCCTCTCACATCTGGGTGCCTGCTGGGTGCCTAGTGTCAAGAGAGGCTGCGTTGCCCGCTTTGTCTCCGAGTCTTAAATCATCCTAAGCCGCTTACAAGAGCCGACAGCTTTGCCTCTGTGTGTCTGGCATCGCACATCCCTGCAGCTCCCCCAGGGCCCCTCTGCCCATCGCGTCCTGCGTGCCCAGGGCTGGCTGGCAGAGCGCGGGGAGAGGGGGGGGGGGGCTTTCAGTCGGACGGCTTCTGCCAAGAGCTGTTGTGAGCAGCTTCCCCTCCCAGCCTGAGGTCGCCCGTCTTGTGGGGTCGGGGAAACTGCTTGGCGTCTAGGAGATCCTTGTACTGCAGTTCAGGAGTGACCATCTGCTGACACACCAGCTGCAGGCCAGACGCCAAGCTGGGTTGCAGGGCATAACCCAGGATCGGCACCTGCCCAAACTGGAAGGGGCGGATGCGCTGGTCAGCAATGTGGCCTGGCTCTAGCGGGCCCCCCCCTTGCAGACAGCGCTGGGTGAACTCTGCCCGCTGTTTCCGCAGAACGGCCGTTTCCCCAGCCATGCGGGCGGCGCCGAAGCGTTTCACTCGCGCCCAGAAAGTGCGGTTGAAGTGAGTGTAGAGGTGCCAGTCCAGGTGATTCCAGGCGCGGAGCTGAGCGACATCGGCGGGGCCCAGCTGGCGAACCGCCTCCGGCTTGCGCAGGTTGTGCTGAAAGGCCACCACGTCCCTGAAGCTCCAGCAGAGGGCGTCGCGCAGCAGGACCAGCGACTCGTCCATGTATTCCGTTAGCAGCACCAGGTGGAAAATGCGGTCCAGTCCTAACAGGGCCGCGTGGATGGCGGCTAAGCCGGGGCTTGTCGGCGGATCCAGGCCAAAGTCAAACCAGAGCAGGTTGCGGGCATAGTGACTGCCACGCTCACCAGGCCGGTAGAAGTTCTGTGGAGAAGCCAGGAAGTCCGACAATGAGCGAGCCCGGCGGAAGGCGGGGACCACACCCCGGTAATAGGAGAAAGACGATTCAGCCAAGGAAGCTGGATCCCGCACTATGGAGAAATAGAAACTGTCTCTGGGCATCACCTTCTGGACCTGGAAGGGAACAGGCGGAGGAAGTTAGTGCTAATGCCAACCAGAGGGGATGATGCCCCGGGAAACGGCAGGCTGCGGCCCATCTCCTTGGTTCAGGCGGAGGAAGTTAGTGCTAATGCCAACCAGAGGGGATGATGCCCCGGGAAACGGCAGGCTGCGGCCCATCTCCTTGGTTCAGGTGGAGGAAGTTAGTGCTAATGCCAACCAGAGGGGATGATGCCCTGGGAAACGGCAGGCTGCGGCCCATCTCCTTGGTTCAGGCGGAGGAAGTTAGTGCTAATGCCAACCAGAGGGGATGATGCCCTGGGAAACGGCAGGCTGCGGCCCATCTCCTTGGTTCAGGTGGAGGAAGTTAGTGCTATGCCAACCAGAGGGGATGATGCCCCGGGAAACGCAGGCTGCGGCCCATCTCCTTGGTTCAGGTTGAGGAAGTTAGTGCTAATGCCAACCAGAGGTGATGATGCCCCGGAAACGGCAGGCTGCGGCCCATCTCCTTGGTTCAGGCGGAGGAAGTTAGTGCTAATGCCAACCAGAGGGGATGATGCCCCGGGAAACGGCAGGCTGCGGCCCATCTCCTTGGTGGACGTTGGATCCCAGGCCCAGTGTGCACAGCCCTCTTCCTCCAGGCCTCTCCCTCTCCTGGCACCCACTGCCTTCCTAGGCAGGCCTTCTCCTCCCACTCTGCAGGCGCTCCAGCCGGCAGCCTCTTGGGAGATATGACGCCTTACAACCCCAGCCAGAAGCGGAACTCCCTCCCGGCTCGGAAAAGCCCCTTGGAGGAAGACCTCTGTATGTGCCCCCCCAGCTCCCTCCTCCTGAAGCCAGCCTGTGGCTGCCTCGGACCCCCTCCCACCCACCTCCAGCAAGTTGAAGCGCATGTGGTGGCACAGGATGTCGAAGGGGGGCCCCTCGGGATGCCAGCCCTTCACCCGCTGTGCCTGGAAGAGTTTGGGGTAGTTGAACTGGTAACCAGCCGGCAGGGCAAAGCGCAGCGATCTGGTGTCCCCAAAACGGTGCAGGATGTTGACCAGGGTGCTGCTGGCGGTCTTGTGGGTCTTCAGGAAGACCAGGTGTTGCCGCGGCTGGCAGGAGAGGAGGGGGCCTCCGGGCTCTTCCTCCCCCACCCCCGCAGGCCCTGCTGAAGGGTCCGGAGCAGGCGGAGGGGGCAGCAGCGGAGGAGCCGAGGACAGCCTGCTGGGAGAGTTTGGAAAAGGAGGAGCCAGCTGACCAAGGCTGCCTTCCCACCCAAGCCCTGCCTGCCTGCTTGTCTGGGCCACCTTCTTCGGGGAGGCTGTTGCTTTCCCCTCCTGGCCCTGGGACTCCCCACTGGGCTCCCCCTCCACTAGGCCTGATCCTGCAAGGGCAGAAGGCCATCTTGAGCCGGCCCTCCTCCCGAGATCCCCTTCTGCTGCCCGCCTCCTCTGCCCAGCAAACTCGGCGCCCAGCCGTTGCCCCGCTGAGCGGGAGGGAAGCGGGGGCAGGCGATACCTCTTCGGAAGGGAGATGCCCAGGAGCTGAACGGTGAAGCCGATGGTGGTGCAGACAGCCAGCACGACCCAGAGCAAGGGCAGCCGACAGCAGCTGGAGCAGCAGCAGCACCGTTGCCGCCTGGGAAGGCGCCCCATTCTTTACCTGTGGGGGGGGGGGCAGAGTTAGCAGTGAGGGGGAGAGCCTGGGCTTGGCAGAGCCCATCCCTGGGCCTTCAGTGGCAGCCCTCCCAAGGCCCTGCCCCTGCCCTCCTCCTCTTCCTCCACTCCCAAGCCAAGCCTGGCTCACCTGCCGGGGAGGAACATCCACGGCTGCCTTTTGGACCCTGTCCCCATCTTGGAGGGGTCACCTGGGTAGAGATCAGGGGCTAGGAGAAAGCAGCCAGGCAGCGCAGATCCTCCTGGCCTGGCCTGGCCTGGCCTCACAGGCCGATCCCCTGCCTGGAACTCCCACCCCCACCCCCACCCCGCCATCCTGGCTCAGCTCAAGCCGAGCAGCCCGAGGTCCAAATGGCTAGGAGAAGAGAGATGCCCTTCCGGTCCCTCCCAGATTCCGGGGGGGGGGGGAGGGGGAGCAATGGGGAAGACCCACCTCACAGGGGCAAATGGCAGGATCCCTAAGGGGTCCTTGGAGGAGAAGTCCCCCCCTCCCTGCAGCAAAGCCAAACTGCTGACCCTGCAACCTCAAGGCCCTCTGTGTCCACCCCCCCCCTCCCCTCCCCTCCTCTTCAGGTCCAACTCAAAGGCGGGTGGGCAGGTTGCCTAACAAGGCCCTCTGTCAGCGCACCAGCCTGGGGGCAGCCCTCTTTCCCCTGGAGCAGGATGGGACACTGAGGCAGGAGGGCGCTGCCTTCCCAGCCAGGACAACTGGAAGGACTGGCCGGCTCCCTCAGCAACCGGGCAGCTACATTTTCAGGCACAAAGCGAGCCAGCAACTCAAGGAAGAATCCAGGAGGAAGCCAACCCAGCCGGGCCTTTGTGCCAATGTAGCCCCCAGGTTTTTCACTTGGGGGCCTTGAACCCAGGACAGCAGAGGGCGGGGAAGGCTTCCAGTTGTGCAGACTTCTCGGCGGCCTACAGTTTGTCCAAGTGAAAGGGGTCCCCGCTTGACAGCCCACCTTACGGGGGGGGGGGGAGGGGGGGGCTCTCTGAAGCCGGTGGGACGCACCCCTCCCGCCCCTAAAGAGGCTCCGGCTGCGCGACTCACCGCGGACCAATAGGTCCGTTTCGTGGGTGGGGGGGGGCTCGCCCCCGCTCTCCGTCCCCCCCCCCCCCCCCCGCCCCGCATCCATCGGATTACTACTGCCTGCCTTCCGGCCGTTCGCGCTACCAGACGCCAGCGGGGATGAGGCTGACTTCGCGCACCCCCCCACCCCCACCCCAGCCCGCAAACCCAGCCCTGCGGGGGCCCACTCGTTGGAAAGCCAGCGCTCTGAACCCATAAGCAAAACCCCCCCCCCGGCGCCTCCAGAGCACGTGCAGAGCGCCTCCCCTGGACTAGCCTCCGACCACCCATCTCCGCGCACCTTGTGCAAGGTCTTCGCGGCAGGTAGTCCTGCCGACTCCTCGGGGGGGTCCCCAGCGCACGCCCGAGCCCAAGCCGCTGGGAATGATGGGGGGCGGGGGGGGGGCGGTCCCTCCGCCCGCAGCTCCTTCGGCGTGTCCAAACTTTTCCCAAGTCCGCCTGACCGAGAAAGCGTCGGGGGGGGGGGGGGGGGGTCTCGGCGCGATCCCTGCCCTTCCCACGGCTGCCCAGCTCGCCCTTTCGGGGAAGAGCGAGGGGGGTCGGGTGCAAGCAGCGCCACGGCGCCGACCGACGATGGTAATCCGGGGGGGGGGGGGTGGCGCTTCCGCCGCTGGCTCTCCTCGACCCCCTTCTCTCCTCCTTTCTTCTGGCGTTCTCCCTCCGCCCCCTTTTCTGTCTCAAAACTTTTCTGGTCCCTCGCACTTTCTGCCCGCCCCCGCGGCTTTCCCTGGACCTCCCGCTCCCCACATTTGCCCCGCCCACCCCCCCCCTCCCCCCCACACACACATACGGCCTAAAGTATAGGCTGAAGGACGGCCAAAGCCGAAAGTGCTGCTAACCGCAGCCGGCCGGCTGCTCGGCTCTTGGACTCGAACCGCGCCAGGCGCTTCAAGGCGCGTCCGCAACTCCCCCCCCCCCGCCCCCCGCCCCCCCGCTCAGCCTCCTTTCCCCGAAGCTGGGCCTGCTCGGCCTCCGACCCTCATCCGCTGCCCCCTAGAAGCGTCCGGTGGCCTTTTGTGCTGCGCCAGGAACCCGTTCTTATCACCGCCTCGCCTGCTTGAAGGCCGACAGAGTGGCCTCTGCAAACGGGCGCTGTGGGCCGAGGGCAGGCCCGGGAGGCTGAGCCCCCGACTTTTTTTTTAACCTCCGGAAAATGGTCCCATCATCGCCTTTTCTTCCCCCACCAAGCAGCAAAGATTGTAGGCCTTCCCTGCTCAACCTTGGCTCCCCAAGGAAGAAACTCTTGTCCTTCTGGCTCTTCCTTTGGTTGAAGGGAAGGGCAGCTGGGCCTCCCCTCCCCTCCTTCTGTGCCAAGCCCCCCCCCCCCTCCCTCGGAGCCATCCCCTCCTCTTGAAGGCTCCGGGGATTTCACTGCCTTACAGCTGGAAGGTCTGGTGCAGGGAGCAGCCCTCTCTAGGCTCTCCTCTGCTTGGGGGCCTAGCCATGCCTTGGGCTGCCCAGCCTTCAGCCTTCCTGGACTTAAGACACTGCCTTCCTCCAGTCAACTCTGGGTGGCTTGCAGCCCCAAAACAAAACTTTCCCTCTGGAAATCCCTTCCTACTCCCAGACTCATCCAAAGGAGGCTCCTCCCAAATTGTATAGCTAAAAGGCTGCGGGCTGAGAACCTCTGCAAGACTTTCTCATCACAGGGGAGAACCAGAAGGTTGATTCCCACCCACCGCCACCCCCCAAAGGATTACTGGGCGGCTGCGTTCGGACTCTGCCTCCAGGCATCCCCCCGTGGGGCACAGGATGCAATCCAAATGGCAGGTGAGCAAGGCCTGGGAGTCCCTGGGAGCCAGGCTTCCTGCTCCTGGGATAAGCACAACAACTGGCTAGAAGGCCAACCGGTGCCCTTCGCAGCTGCTCAAGCAGGCACCAGGAATGCATCCCAGGCCTGGCTGGAGAAGGGTCTCCCCAGGCAAAGTTAAAATTTGGAAAATGTAAAGAAATGGGGCCCGGGGGGGGTGGCTGAAGCTTGTTGTCCGGGCTCTGGAGAAGGACTTGCTGGCATGGCTTGGTTGCCAGGTGCAGCTGTACAACTGGTATTCTCAGCATAGGGAAGGTACGGCCTCCCCTACCCGCAGAAGACTCTGACCGAGCAGCTTCCTATTTGTAGCTCTTTAGTAGGAGTGGAAAGGAAGAGCGAGGCAAAGGGGGGGGGGGGCGGCTCCTGACGCAGCTCTTCTCTCCCCCTCCCAGTGCTGATAGGCAGCAGGCAGAGAGAAGCCCCCTAGTGCAGCTCCTCCCCTCCCCAGGTGGTCCAGGGAGATCCCAGGGCGGATGGCGTTGAAGGCCCCTGAGCACAAGATCCCAGCCTAAAACCCAGAACAGAACCGGAACATCCACGTCTTCCAAGGATTTCTGGAGCTGGAGGTGAACTATTTTGTCCCCAAAAAAACCCCCGAAAGGATGCAAATTGTCCGGATCTGTTCTTCCTCTGTGGAATGAGGCTCAGGAACTTGGGGGGGAAAGGGAGACTTGCAGGTGAAGACTTTGACATCTTCACCTGTCAAAACCTGGCAGTTATTGCTCATTCCTGCCTTGTCCTTCCTCTGCGTTGGGATCCTCTGCGCACAGCCAGGAAGGCTGAATGAAAGGAACTGGGAGACAATCGCCACGTAGACCGCAGGGCCTCCGTTCAGGCGTTACGTGAATCCACACTTTCCATATTTTTTTTGGATTGCCTCTGAGTAGAGTCAGCAACGGATTTCATTCTGCAGTCAGGGTGGATTCAGGAGCCCTTTGAGCCCAAGGAAGCCCTTGTTGGGGGCCCTTGGCCTGCATCTTCCCTGAATGAAAGGGTTCTTCAAGTGGTCTCAGGCCACCGGCTGCAGGAGGGGGAGTCGGACCAAGAGGCTCCGGGCTGTTTCTTCATGTTGGAGAAGAACGTCGGAAAGTCCTGATGGCGGCCTCTCCGACTGCCTCCTCTGCACGCAGAGGCTGGACTAGGCAGAGCAGCCGAACCCGGCCAGCCTCGGCCCCATTCGAGGGGGGGTGGGGGGTGGCAGGCTAGGGCCTGCCGGAGAGAGAGCCGCAGACTCCTGAGCTAGCATTTGAACCCACTGCTGCTGGGGGAGGAGCCTTTTCCTGCTGCTCCAGGAAGGCCAGACCCCTTTGCTTGGATTCAGGCAGCAGTGCCTGAGGAACTCCCCACCCCCCCCCACCGCGCTGCAGTCTGCCTGGCTCCTTCCCTGGGCCAACACCCATCTCCTGTGCTTTGCCCCCCCCTCCCGCCCTCCCTGGCAGCACCCCTGGGATTCAGCGGTCCAGGACCCGGCAGGGAGACCCAGGGGAGGGTCAGGGTCTGTGCTCTGCAGGGTGGCAGCGGGGGGGAGGAGGGGGGGGGATGCAGAAGTGCCAGGGCTCAGGGCAACCTGAAGATGCTGCCCAGCCTGGTGCTCCAAGGAACAGACCAGGCCTGCTCAACTTCTCACCCGGGCCCAGAAGGAAGCTGCCCAAAGGGCCGGTCAAAGCTTTGGCGGGATCCCTTTTTCCCCATGGGAGAAGTTGAAGCAGCAGCAGCCCTTCTGCCCCAACCGGAGCCTCCCGGCGACCTGGCAGCTTCATTTCTCCTCTGCGATCCTCTGGTCCCATTTCTCAGAGGGAGAACCGAGGGAGAGGAATTGTCCCAGGCCACCAAAAAAGGAGCCGTGGCCTTCAGGGCTCTGTGGTGGCCAAGAGAAAACACCGGGTTGGTGGTGAGGGGGTTAAAATAGGAGGCTCTGGACAGTTTGCAGCCTCTGCCCTTTGGGGTGGCTGGAGAGGGGAAGGCTCCCAAACCACCACCTCCCCCCCCCTTGGGTTTGGGGGTCTCCCCCTGAAGAGACCCAGGAGATCCCGGCTGATCTTCTGAGCCAAGGGGGAAGCGAGCAGCTCCCAGGGCAGAGGGAGGCCCAGAAGGAACCACCCCCTTTCCTCAAAGCTGATCTGCTGGTAGGACCCCTCTTGGAACTAGTCCTCATTCTCCTGCAGACTTTACGGTCTGGGTGTCTGTTTGTGTGATTGTGTGTGTTTGTGTGTGCTCACCCCACCCCGCTAGGAAACTGGGTGGGGAGCCTGGGAGGTGGACAGCTCCAGTGGCCTTGTCAGCACTGACTGGGGCAGAATATTTCCCCTTCGCTCTGAGGGGGGGAGCCACAGACAGAACCATTTGAAACAGGGATTGTGAAAAGAACACAAGGACTGACACGCTTCCTGTACTCAAAACCAACATGGGAGAGGGGGCATCTCAGCTCCTGGAAAGCTGCTGCCATGACTGGGCTCAGTTTCCCTCTTTTGCTCAATTCTGGTCCCAGTTTTTCTTAAAGGGCAAGTCCCCACCAGGCCCTGACTGGCAGCTGATCCTTGCTTAAGGCCAAGAACATATCAACTGCCACGGCCTCTCCGTCCAGGCCCTGCAGCAACTCTTCGAGGAGCACAAGGGCAGCTGTGGCCTCCCCCCTTCACAGCAGCTCTTCATCCCCTAGGGACCCCTCCCCGCCCAGGGAGCCAGGCCCCTGTCTCTGCTGCAGGCTCAGGAGAGGGTCCCCCCCCCCTTCTGCTCCCCCGTCACTATAATAAAGAGCGTTACGTTTTGTGGCAGCCACGCCTGCTTTCCGCATCGAATGGGTGCGGGGTTGTCAGAGGTGGGTGGGTGGGGGGAGCTTAGGCCAAAGGAGGACACGGGTGGCGAGAGGCCCCTCCTGTGGGCTGCAGGCTTGGCTAGCTGGGGGGGGGGGCCTCTTGGGGGTGGGGGTGGCGGGGCGAGCTGCATGTTAGCCAGGCCTCATCCAGATGGGCTTCGGGAAGGCGTTTGGCAAAGGAGATCACAGCTTCTTGGTCAGAGGGGACAAGGTGGGATCCTTGCCGGGTGGATTTGTAACTGGCTGACCAACTGGACTCGGCGTGGAATCCTCCACGGAGCTGCCTCTCCGTGGAGGAGGGGAACCATGCAGTGGGGGAACCCCAAGTTTCCATCCTGGGCCCCGTTTCTCTTCAACATCCTCAACGAACGATTGAGATGCGGGAGTAGAAGGGGAGCTCATCCAATGTGCAGACCAAGCACCAAGCTGGGGATTATGGGATAACCCCACACTGGAGATTTGACTCTTGACAGAGGCAAGAAAAAAAACCAGAAGATGAAACAAGACGATGAAATGGATGATCTGCCTTATTTATTTATTTATTTATTTCTGAGTTTTATATACCGCCCTTCTCCCGAAGGACTCAGGGCGGTGAACAGCCAACTAAAATACAAGTAAACAAAGTATAAATTATTTAAAAGAGCCTTGCTCTGTGCTTGAAAATGTGGGCTTTCTTTCTGTACCACTCAGCAGACTTGAAATTATAGTCTGCGTAGCAATGGTTGTGTGTGCTCAACAGAGAATTGGCTCAGCCAGGCGCACTAACCAGTCTGTCTCCATGGTTTTCCGGTGGCTTCTCCGGGGCCGGGTCTTTCAGTGGCTGCCAATGTTATGACAGAAAGAGAGAATTCTGGGAGGCAAAGGGAGAAAACAAGTCTGGAGATATGTGAGAACAAGACATTCCATTTCAAACACGGCTTCCGATTTCTTGGAAGATCAAATGTTGGCCCAGAGACGGCCCAGCAGCCCCAGCAGGCCAGCTGGCATCTCTCAAGGCCCACGATAGGCTTCCGTGGCCTGTCACCTGGTGGGCCAGGCCCGGCCTCTTCAGCGGACGGCCTGCGGTGGGCAGGCGGGGGCGGGGGGGAGCCGGAGGGCTTCAGGGAGGGCCCCCCCTCCCCAGCAAGTATCCAGCTCATGAAGTGGCAGGGGGCTCTCCACCATTGTCACCTTTCCCCCCCCCCCCCAACCCAGTTAGGGTTGTTAAGGTGGCTTGACTCAGGCCTCCTGCGTCGAAGAGCCTGCAGGGAAAACGTTGCAGCTTGCAGGGCCAGATTGTAATGGAAAGGAAGCAAAGAATTGGGGCCAAACCGAGATTGGTTTGCTTCCTCTTGAATTGCAGTATCCATTCAGATCTCGTTTCCATGGCCCTCTCTTGGTTCAGGGGAGACAACAGGGGCCCCCCCCTCCTGCACCCCCCCCCTCCCCCCTTCGCTCCCTCTGGGCAGCAGGCAGCCTTGAGGCGCTGCCCCCTGCTGCCCGGGGAGGGTCGGTGCTGCGAGCGCTGTCCAAAGGCATCAACCTCGAGCAAGATGACTACGGTGGATGGTTGGGCTTGAGTTTCTCTTCCTGCACAGGGCGCCTTCTTTGATTCTTTTGCTCTGCTCTCTGCCCCTTTGCGTGATCCCCTCTCGGCCTCAGCAAGAAATGCTCTCTCCCACATTCCAATCCTTCCTCCCTCTTCTCTCTTTCTCTCCTTCTCTCTTCCGGCTTTTCGGTCCCTTCTTTCTTCGGCATATCCATGGAACAGACTTGCTTAGGCCGCTGACATTATTTGGAGCAAGGGGAGTTTTTCCTAAGCAGTTTTGCCTCACCTACCGGGCCTCCTCCTCCTCCTCCTCCTTGGGTTTTTGGGCTCTCCAGACAGTACCTGGCCCCAGACTTCTTGGGTCCATTGTTAGGTACTGGGACAGTGACAGGGCGATCCATGCTGGGTCTACTGGGAGCCAATG
This sequence comes from Bungarus multicinctus, assembly GCA_023653725.1. Taxonomy (NCBI): domain Eukaryota; kingdom Metazoa; phylum Chordata; class Lepidosauria; order Squamata; family Elapidae; genus Bungarus; species Bungarus multicinctus. Next base: position 148,827,426 of record CM042840.1, read on the forward strand.
CTGGCAGACCCAGAGAGCACCGAATGCCTCCCAGGAGTGGTGAGGGAGCCCAGGACAGAGGGAGGGAGAGAGAACGAGAGAGAGAGATTCTGGAGAAGAAACAAGCGATTCCTCAGAGCTGCAGCCAGGCAGAACGGCTCGGGGCTCCCTTCCTTCTTAACAGGGGAATCAACGGGTGCTGGGAATCGACTGGGGAGTCACAGCCAGCCCCCCCTCCTCTTCCTCTCTGCCTATCGCTCACCAGCAAGGCTACTGAGAATAGGGTGGGGGATCCTCCCCTCCCCTCTGCTGTCAGGCTCTGAGGAGCCCCTCTGGCCGAGCAACGGGGAGGAGGGGGGAGCAGCGGAGAAAGAGGGGACCTTAGGGCCGCTCCCCATTCCGCGCTCATGGGCTGATGCCCGGCCAGGAGAGCAGGCAGGGGGCTCTGGGGCCAGGCGAGGCGCCCCGGCGCGGGTTGGCTTCTATTGTCTCACAGGCGCTCCGCTCAGCGCGGGGAAACTCGCCCGTTTCTAGCGGCGCTTCTCCGGGAGCGACCGTGGCCGAGCGGTGCAAGCTGGGACGGGCGGGAAGGGCCTCCGCTTTCCCCGGCCTTTGCGCCTTTCCCTTCGCGGGACGGGGACGCAGCTGCTCCTCTGGGCTCTGAGCGCGCTTCTTGGTTCCGCCGCCGCCCGGAGAACCTCGCGGGGCGCGGAGTTGCGCGGAGACCCGGCGGACGCCGGCGAGCCGCGGCTTCTCCCTCGCTTCGGTCCCGCCCACCCTTATCTCGGGGAAGGGCGTTGGGCCGGAGAGCCTCTCGGAAGGCGCCGGGACCAAAGTTTCCTGGGCGTCCCTGGCAGATCTCCCGCAGGCGGCGGGCGAGACTCAGCCGGTCCCGCTCCAGTCTTGTCGCTCGGACGGACTCTGGCCTGGGGGTGAGGGGCGAGGAAACCCCTGTCCTCTCTTGGGCCGCTTGCCCTCCCACCATCATCCCCCCCACTGAAGGATCCTGGGAAGAGGAAGGGACTGGGCTCAGGCGCCCGGCTCGCGGGGAAACTTTTGCCCAGGGTGGGGACTGAGCGAGGGCAAGGCGCTTCCGTTGCGCCCACCCTGGCTGGCTTCCTCCCCGAGGCTAATCCGAGGGCTAACAGATCCGCCCGGACCCTCCCCTTGAATGCCTGCAGGAGAGCCCCTTCGCCTCTGCCCGCTCCTGCTGCGCCAGGGAGACGGAGGAACGGCTCAGCGAGCAAGGGCAGGCGGATCTCCGGGCGTTGTTGGGGGAGACGGGCGCCTTCTAGATCAGCACGCTGACTCTCGCCAGCAGCGCTTTCAGGGTGAGCGAGGGGAAGCCCCCCCCCCCTCTTTTCCCAGCCGGCTGCCCTCTTTCCTTCTCCCTCTCACTTCCTCACCCCCCGCCCCCAACAGGACATAGACCGAGAGGGCTGGAAGGGACCCCCTGCTCCAGCCTCTTCTCCGGGGATGGGGCAGCCAGAGTTTCCTGAGGCAAGCTTTCCCAGCCACTCTTCTCCCTGTCAGAAAGGCTCTCCTTACTTTCAGGTTGGGTCTCTCTTGGCTCTCTTTTGCCACCCGTTGCTGCTTGCCCTGCTGCCTTCAGGGGCTTTTTGGAGACCAAGGCAACCCATCGTCCCCTTCTCCTCACGTACAAACCGTGACGCCACCTGGGCTCGCTTCTCCACCTGACCCCAGGACCCCAGGATTTCAGTTGGCAGCCCTGGCCGCTGGCACTGCCTGTTGGGCAGCCTCTCGTGCAAGGGTGGGAAAGGAGACGGCAGCCACCCAGGACTCTCCCGTTATCGCCCTGTTGAAGTGTCCGAGGGCTCCTCCACTGAATCGTCTATTGCTTTGCCCTGATCGAGTTATGTAGTCCGTATGTTTTTGCAGTGTAAGAGTTGCAGATTCCAGGAGAGTTTTTTTCTGAAACCAAATTGTTTGTTAGAGAGTATGTTGTGTGTCTCTAAGTGGAGGATAATGGATTGGTTAATAATTGATTCCATGACTTTACAGGTGATGCGGCATAAAGACATTGGTCTATAATTTTCAACTAGGCTGGGGTCTCCTTTTTTGAAGATGGGGATGACCGTGGCTTGTGACCATAGGTTTGGCAAGGAGCTAGTCCTGAAAGATTTTTCAAAGATTATGCTTAGAGGTTCGGCTATGGCAGTGGATAGCTTTTTTAAGTAGCAGGCATATATTCTGTCCGGTCCAATAGATAGAGAGGGTTTTAGATTGCGTAGTGCTTTTTCAACATTGTCTTCTGTAAAATCAATATGTATTAGATCGTCGTAGTTGTCTGTGGTTCAACTAGGAAATATTGGGCACGATCCATTGCTGTTTACAAATACTGAGCCAAAGAATGTGTTCAAGAGGTTGGCTTTAATGGTGTCATCGTTGCAGTCTGGAGGTACTTTCGGGGGTGGGATAGATCTTGAGTCTTTTAGTTTGTCGTTTACAAAATTGTAGAAAGCGCGGGTGGAATTGGTGCGCAGAAGGTTTTCCTCTCGTTTAATGCGATAATTGGTGCATTCAGTCTTTAAAGAGTAGCTTTAACAGAGCAGCCTCCAACACCAGTACTTTTGATTTCCACACCATCAAGGCACTCGGTTTGATACAAATCCCAAGTGAAAATTGGAGCAAGATGACATGATTGAATCCAGAGTTCAGAGAAATGGAAACGCCCGTCAAAGAGATGCACCATCACCCTATTCTTCAGTCTTCAGAGTCCGGCAAAGAGCCGCTCTCCAGGGTCCTGAGGCCCAGTCTGGGAACCGCAGAGAAGTTCCTATGGGCCGGAAGCTTTAATTTCTGGCCACAGGGAAGTTCAGAAAGGACTTGCAGGGCCATCTGAGCAGCAGCAGAATCCAAACCAAAGGGAGAAGGGACAGGCGGATGGGCAGTTTTGCAGATGAGAAACCCAGGGCAGGTTCCAAAACTTTGGGTCCTATCATGTCCGAACCGTTTCCTCAAACACACACAGGCAATTTCAGGAGCTCTCTGTCTTTTCTCTCCCCCCGTTCTTTGTGGAAAAGCTGCCTGTGTCACAGCCCTTTCTTCCACTTTTTAGAACCAGGCTGCTAAACAGATGCAGGTGGAGACCTGCCCAGAAGATGTTCCACCAGCCGGCCTTTCAAACAGTCAAGCGTGTTGTGGCCAAGATGACCCTCCTATCCTTTCTGCAGGGGGAGAGCGAGAGCTTGGAGTTGAAAGGGAAGGAAGCGGATGGTTCGTATTATGTTTCTTAATGGCTGCCACTTAGATCGGTGACGTAGATACCGGCTCTCAAGCCATAGCAAACTAGATTGTGTTTTCTCTGCACTGCACATCCATCTGTGTCCACAGGGGGAAGCAGGAGGCCATTGCGGTTCCCCATCTATTGAGGCTTGAGAATAACTCTTGTTGTTTCTTTTTCTTGTACAATTAGGAGGATAAACCCCAGCAGCATTTCTTTGTGTTCCTGTGTTGCAGCCAACGGGGCTCCTCCAGCTCCATTAATAAGGTGTTTATAATAAATAAGAACCTTAAAACACCATTAAAGTTTCCTTCTTTCGGCGTTTGCTATACCTGCTTTCACCACAGGATGGCACTGTTTTCTCCCTCACAGCGTTAACATTGAGGCCATCCAAGGCCTTTTTGATGGCTATCACTAAGGGACAGAAAACCACGCCGTCTCGTGGCCCAAGCAGGTATCAGAGCCACAAAAAGAATGGCATTTTAAGGTTGTTATTCTTTATTATTAACACCTTATTACTAGAGCAACAGGGGGCCCGTTTTAAGATGATTATGCATCTATTGAAGCTATCCTGGGCCTTTTAAGGCTTTTGAAAGAGGATGGTCGTGTGCCTGTTCCGCAGCGCCCTGGGAACAGAAAACAGTGCTGTTCTTGTGGCCGAAAAGGAATAGCAGCCAAAAAATGATATAAACCCTTTTTAATGGGATGTTATTATTCTGTCTATTATTAAATGCCTTATTAATGTTAATAAGGGGATGCCCACGGGCTGCAACACAGTCACAGAAGAAGGAATCCAGTTTCAAAAAAACTTAAACCGAGTTGAACAGGCGTAGAATAGCTTCCATGCTATAATGGAAGTCCTAGGACTAGGTCATTTCTTCCAAACGTAAAAATCTGGCCCTTATTTGTTGTTTTAAAAAGTATACGAGAACTTGCCTTTTCTACACGCACCCAATAGAAAGCGTATCACGAAAATCCTCGCACCTTTCAAGAGAGATGCAAACCTAACTGGTAGCAAGTAGCTTCACCGATACATTTGTGACTTGGCGAAACGTTATTTGGAAGAAAGACTTTGTCAATTAAAGTTCACAGGCAAACAAGAAACACACAGCATCGTTTGATCTTTTGCTTCTCGACGCAGGTACATGTTATTCCTTCCTTTAGACTCTCCAAAGACTCAACCAGCCCTTCCTGGATGCTTGCGGCTCAGCCTGAATTTCTTGGCAATGGGCATTTTCGGGAGAGCGAGAAGCCCCTGTGGCAAAGGTGCACGTTTTCTCTCCCCAATTTGGAAAATAGGTCTTCAGCTCCACTCGAATTGAGGGGGCCCAGGTTTGAGGGCCAGGCTGGGTTCCTCCTCATCGGGATGTCTGTTTCTCAGCCGCCAGCCTTTGAAGGAGCCGTTCCTCGTCCGTCCCGCTCTTCCTTTAGGATGCAACCAGGAGGTATCGGAGGGAGCCCGCAAGCGACAGAAATGGATAGGATTGATAGATTGTGGGGGAAACTTTAAGACCCGCATAGTTGCCCAGAATCAACAGATGCATCAGGTAGGAATTCTTGGCATCCCTGGGAAAACGGGGGAACCGTGGCCAGCAGCCTCCATTTCCCATCAGGAAATCCTTTCCTCCGTCAGCCCTTCCCTTCCAAAAGCAGCAGCCGTTTCTACGTCCAACTTAGAGGCAGCTCTCTGGTCGCGACCCCCGAGTCCCAATTGGGTCTCGGTGAGAAAAAGACCCCAAAGGCTGCGATCCTAAGAGCAGGCCGGTCCCCAAGCACCCCGGTTTGTATCCCGGGACCGTGTGGGTGCCACGTGATGAAAAAAGTCCCACGGTCACTAAACGAGCCGGTCGTAAGTCGAGGCCTATCCAAAAGAGGAAGACGGGGCAGCCACAAGCCAATAGCCAACGTGGAAAGCAACGATTGCCCGAAGATTAGGGGGGGGAAAGGGGAACCATGCTTTTTGCGCACAATGACGGTTTATTGTTCAGGAAAACGCAAAAGAGGGAGGGCTCACCCCCCCCCTCCCCGCTTTCACTCAGGATCACGGAGAGCGAGGAACGCCACCCGTAGAGCAGAGCGCCGGAAAAAAAGTCCCGCCGCTCTATGCTGTTCTTAAGGAGACGATAGAGTTCCTTTCAAAACGACCTTCCCAATATGGCCGACTTCCTGTCCTACGTCCGCGGCCGTCCCCCAGTCCCTTTGAAAAATAACTATCCCATCATGGTCGACTTCCCGTTCTTCCTGCTAAGTCGTCCTTCCAACTTCCTGTCGCAACGACCTTCTCGGCACGGTGCACTTCCTGTCCTTCGTCCTGTCCCCCGCGGAGAGCGAGAAACGGGAACCCGTAGAGCAGAGCGGTAGGAAAGTCGTTCCGTCGCTCTATGCTCCTCTTGAGACGATTGAGTTCATTTCAAAACGACCTTCCCGATATGGCCGACTTCCTGTCCGTGCTTCTTAGTCGTCCTGCCAACTTCCTTTGGAAGCGACGTTCTGGGCAAGGCGAACTTCCTCTCCGTTGTCCGCGCACGTCCCCTACTACCTTTGAAAGATGACCTTCCCATCATGGCCGACTTCCCGTCCATTCTTTTGAGTCTTCCGCCACTTTTTCGCGGAACGACTTTTTAAAAGTCCTTTGAAAGGTTTTAAAGTTTTAAAGGTTTTAAAGTTTTAAAGTTTATTATTCCGAATTAGGATTAATTGAAACGCGTCAATATGAACCTTAATACGGTATTACGAAAACTGCCGTTAAGGGAGAGAAAAGAAGGGACCGCAGTCACATTTAAAAGAAAAAAACTTTTCGGAGGGCATTTTGGAAACGGGATTTTTTCTCGGCCGCTTTTGGGTTTTAATTGTTAAATTTTATACTTTCAAAATTTTTAATTAATCCCGGATTTTAAACGTCTGAATTTGTAGTTGGATGGGATGCAGCCGGATTTGCTTATGTAATCTAGTTTTAAATTGTATTTAAATTGTATTTATTCTGTGTCTTTTTAGTAGGCTGTACACCGCCGCGAGTCCCTTTTTGGGAGAGGGAGCGGTATAGAAATCTGATTAATAAATAAATAATAAATAATAAAAAGAAAAGGGACATTGGTCAAGAGTCCAGAATCATCAGGTGCAACACTTAATGATAGCCACAGGGTACAACAGAATAGAGTGGAAGGATATAGGAATATAATTTAAATAGATTGGGATGGGATGGAACAGGGAAGAGAAGAGAGAACAGAAGAGAGAAGAGAAGAGAAGAGAAGAGAAATTAGAATAGAATAGAGAAAGGAGGAAGAAGAATCAGATAGAATAGAACAGAACAGAATAGAATTGAAGAAATAGAATAAGGAATGAATAGAATAGAGTAGAGAAAGAAGGAAGAATAGGATAGAATAGAATAGAAATTAGAATAGAGAATAGAATATACAATAGAACAGAAATTAGAATACAATAGAATAGAGCAGAGCAGAATAGAAATTAGATTAGATTAGAACAGAATAGAGAATAGAATATAGAATAGAATAGAAATTAGATTAGAATAGATTAGAACAGAATAGAGAATAGAATATAGAATAGAATAGAAATTAGATTAGAACAGAATAGAGAATAGAATATAGAATATAGAATAGAACAAATTAGAATATAGTAGAGCAGAATAGAATAGAAATAGAATAGAATAGAGAATAGAATATAGAATAGAACAGAAATTATAATAGAGTAGAATAGAGAATAGAGAACAGAATAGAGAATAGAACAGAAATTAGAATACAGTAGAGCAGAATAGAATAGAAATAGAATAGAATAGAGAATAGAATAGAGAATAGAAATTAGAGTAGAGCAGAATAGAATAGAAATAGAATAGAATAGAATAGAACAGAACAGAATAGAATATAGAATAGAAATTAGAATAGAGTAGAATAGAGCAGAGCAAAGCAGAATAGAATAGAAATTAGATTAGAATAGAATAGAGAATAGAATAGAGCAGAACAGAATAGAAATAAAATAGAATAGAGAAAGAAGGAAGAATAGGATAGAATAGAATAGAAATTAGAATAGAGAATAGAATAGAGAAGGGAGAACAGAATAGAATAGAAATTATAATAGAGTAGAATAGAGTACAGCAGAGCAGAATAGAATAGAAATATAATTTAAATAGATTGGGATGGGATGGAACAGGGAAGAGAAGAGAGAACAGAAGAGAGAAGAGAAGAGAAGAGAAATTAGAATAGAATCAGAGAAAGGAGAGGAAGAAGAATCCGATAATAGAACAGACAGAATAGAATTGAAAGAACTAGAATAAGGAATGAATAGAATAGAGTAGAGACAAGAAGGAAGAATTGGATAGAATAGAATAGAAATTAGAATAGAGAAAGCTCTAGAATACGAACAGAATGAATTAGATCGATTAGAAAACAGAATAGAGAGTAGAATATATGAAAGAGAATGAAATTAGATTAGAACAGAATAGAGAATAGAATATCTAATATAGAATCGAACAATTAGAAGACAGTAGAGCAGGCAAAAACGAAAATTAGAATAGAAAAGAGAATAGAATTAGAGAATAGAATAGAGAATAGAAACAGGAATTTATAAGAGAGTAGAATAGAGAATGGAAAGAGAATTGAACCAAGAAATTAGAATACAGTGGAGCAGAATAGAATAGAATAGATAGAATAGAACAGAATAGAAAATAGAAGAGAATAGAAATTAGAATAGCCGAGAATAGAGGCAGAGGCAAAGCAGAATAGAATAGGAAATTAGATTAGAATAGAAATAGAGAATAGAATTAGAGCAGATAACAGAATAGAATAAAATAGAATAGAGAAAGATGGGAAGAATAGGATAGAATAGAATAGAATTCGAATAGAGAATAGACTTAGAGAAAGGGAGACAGATAGAATAGAGAATAGAAATAGAAAATTAGAATATGAGTAGCATAGAGTACAGAAGAGCAGAATCGAAGATAAATTAGATTAGAATAGGGGGAATAGAGAACTAGAATAGAGGAGAGTAGAGCAGAACAGGAAATAGAATAGAATCTATGGAATGAATAGAAAGAATATAGCATAGATTAGAATAGAATCTTATTGGCCAGAGTGATTGGGCACCCAAGGGATTTCTTGCAATGT
>CM042840.1:148836265-148871901 GCA_023653725.1 Bungarus multicinctus
TTATTCTATCTAATCTAATTCTAATTTAGATTCTAGCTGCTTTGCGCTGCTATATGATAATTGTCTAATTTCTATTGTACTTCTATATTCATTCTGTTCTGTCTATTCGATTCTATTTCTAGTCTATTCTGCTTACTCTAATTTTCTATTCTCCTTTTTCTCTATATTATCTAGGTTCTATTCTATGAGGCCTACTGTATTATACTTCTGTTCTATTCTCGATTCTATTCTCTATTATCCGCATTCTACTTCTTATAATTTCCGGTTCGATCTTCTATTCGATGCTCTATTCTCTATTCTACTCTATTATAATTTCTGTCTATTCTCTATTCTATTCTCTATTCTACTCTATTATAATTTCTGTTCTATTCTATATTCTATTCTCTATTCTGTTCTAATCTAATCTAATTTCTATTCTATTCTATATTCTATTCTCTATTCTGTTCTAATCTAATCTAATTTCTATTCTGCTCTGCTCTATTCTATTGTATTCTAATTTCTGTTCTATTCTGATATTCCTATTCTCTATCTATTCTATCTATTCTATCTATCTATTCTTCCTTCTTTCTCTACTCTATTCTATTCATTCCTTATTCTATTTCTTCAATTCTATTCTGTTCTGTTCTATTCTATCTGATTCTTCTTCCTTCTTTCTCTATTCTATTCTAATTTCTCTTCTCTTCACTTCTATTCTACTATTCTATTCTATTCTTTCTATTCTATTCTATATTCTATTCTATTCCTTCCTGATTCTATTCTCTATTCTATTCTTTCCTGATTCTATTCTATTCTATTTTATTTCTATTCTAATTTCTATACTATTCTATATTCTATTCTCTATTCTGTTATAATCTAATCTCATTTCTATTCTGCTGTGCTCTATTCTACTCTATTCTAATTTCTATTCCATTCTATATTCTATTCTGTTCGATTCTATTCTATTCTGCTCTACTCTTATTCTAATTTCTCTTCTCTTCTATGTTCTATTCTCTATTCTGTTCTAATCTAATCTAATGTAATTTCTATTCTGCTCCGCTGTGCTCTATTCTACTCTATTATAATTTCTGTTCTATTCTATATTCTATTCTCTATTCTAATTTCTATTCTATTCTATCCTATTCTTCCTTTCTCTACTCTATTCTATTCATTCCTTATTCTATTTCCTCAATTCTGTTCTGTTCTATTCTATCCGATTCTTCTTCCTTCTTTCTCTATTCTATTCTAATTTCTCTTCTCTTCTCCTCTCTTCTCTTCTCTCTTCTGTTCTCTCTTCTCTTCCCTGTTCCATCCCATCCCAATCGATTTAAATTATATTCCTATATCCTTCCACTCTATTCTGTTGTACCGTATGGCTATCATTAAGTGTTGCACCTGATGATTCTGGACTGTTGACCAATGTCCCTTTTCTTTTTATGTGCACTGAGAGCATTTGCAAGACAAATCCCTTGGGTGCCCAATCACTCTTGGCCAAATAAAGAATTCTATTCTAATTCTATTCTATATTCTATTCTATTTCATTCCATATATTCTATTCTATTTCTGTTCTGCTCTATTCTACTCTACTCTATTCTATTCTCTATTCTATTCTACTCTATTATAATTTCTATTCTATTCTGTTCTCCCTTCTCTATTCTATTCTCTATTCTAATTTCTATTCTATTCTATCCTATTCTTCCTTCTTTCTCTATTCTATTTTATTTCTATTCTGTTCTGCTCTATTCTATTCTCTATTCTATTCTAATCTAATCTAATTTCTATTCTATTCTGCTTTGCTCTGCTCTATTCTACTCTATTCTAATTTCTATTCCATTCTATATTCTATTCTGTTCTGTTCTATTCTATTCTATTTCTATTCTATTCTGCTCTACTCTAATTTCTATTCTCTATTCTATTCTCTATTCTATTCTATTTCTATTCTATTCTGCTCTACTGTATTCTAATTTCTGTTCTATTCTCTATTCTATTCTCTATTCTCTATTCTACTCTATTATAATTTCTGTTCTATTCTATATTCTATTCTCTATTCTATTCTATTTCTATTCTATTCTGCTCTACTGTATTCTAATTTGTTCTATTCTATATTCTATATTCTATTCTCTATTCTGTTCTAATCTAATTTCTATTCTATTCTATATTCTATTCTCTATTCTGTTCTAATCTAATCTAATCTAATTTCTGTTCTATTCTATATTCTATTCTCTATTCTAATTTCTATTCTATTCTATCCTATTCTTCCTTCTTTCTCTACTCTATTCTATTCATTCCTTATTCTATTTCTTCAATTCTCTTCTGTTCTGTTCTATTCTATCTGATTCTTCTTCCTCCTTTCTCTATTCTATTCTAATTTCTCTTCTCTCCTCTTCTTTTCTCTTCTCTCTTCTGTTCTCTCTTCTCTTCCCTGTTCTATCCCATCCCAATCTATTTAAATTATATTCCTATATCCTTCCACTCTATTCTGTTGTACCCTGTGGCTATCATTAAGTGTTGCACCTGATGATTCTGGACTGTTGACCAATGTCCCTTTTCTTTTTATGTGCACTGAGAGCATTTGCAAGACAAATCCCTTGGGTGCCCAATCACTCTTGGCCAAATAAAGAATTCTATTCTAATTCTATTCTATATTCTATTCTATTTCATTCCATATATTCTATTCTATTTCTGTTCTGCTCTACTCTACTCTATTCTATTCTCTATTCTATTCTATTCTAATCTAATCTAATTTCTATTCTGCTCTGCTCTATTCTATTGTATTCTAATTTCTGTTCTATTGTATATTCTATTCTCTATTCTAATTTCTATTCTATTCTATCCTATTCTTCCTTCTTTCTCTACTCTATTCTATTCATTCCTTATTCTATTTCTTCAATTCTATTCTGTTCTGTTCTATTCTATCTGATTCTTCTTCCTCCTTTCTCTATTCTATTCTAATTTCTCTTCTCTTCTCTTCTCTTCTCTTCTCTTCTCTCTTCTGTTCTCTCTTCTCTTCCCTGTTCCATCCCATCCCAATCTATTTAAATTATATTCCTATATCCTTCCACTCTATTCTGTTGTACCCTGTGGCTATCATGAAGTGTTGCACCTGATGATTCTGGACTCTTGACCAATGTCCCTTTTCTTTTTATTATTTATTATTTATTTATTTATTAATCAGATTTCTATACCGCTCCCTCTCCCAAAAAGGGACTCGCGGCGGTGTACAGCCTACTAAAAAGACACAGAATAAATACAATTTAAATACAATTTAAAACTAGATTACATAAGCAAATCCGGCTGCATCCCATCCAACTACAAATTCAGACATTTAAAATCCGGGATTAATTAAAAATTTTAAAAGTATAAAATTTAACAATTAAAACCCAAAAGCGGCCGAGAAAAAATCCCGTTTCCAAAATGCCCTCCGAAAAGTTTTTTTCTTTTAAATGTGACTGCGGTCCCTTCTTTTCTCTCCCTTAATGGCAGTTTTCGTAATACCGTATTAAGGTTCATATTGACGCGTTTCAATTAATCCTAATTCGGAATAATAAACTTGAAAACCTTTAAAACTTTAAAACCTTTAAAACTTTAAAACCTTTAAAACTTTAAAACCTTTAAAACTTTAAAACCTTTCAAAGGACTTTTAAAAAGTCGTTCCGCGAAAAAGTGGCGGAAGACTAAAAAGAATGGACGGGAAGTCGGCCATGATGGGAAGGTCATCTTCCAAAGGCAGTAGGGGACGTACGCGGACAACGGAGAGGAAGTTCGCCTTGCCCAGAACGTCGCTTCCAAAGGAAGTTGGCAGGACGACTAAGAAGCACGGACAGGAAGTCGGCCATATTGGGAAGGTCGTTTTGAAATGAACTCGATCGTCTCAAGAGGAGCATAGAGCGACGGAACTACTTTCCTACCGCTCTGCTCTACGGGTTCCCGTTTCTCGCTCTCCGCGATCCGGGGGACAGGACGAAGGACAGGAAGTGCACCGTGCCGAGAAGGTCGTTGCGACAGGAAGTTGGAAGGACGACTTAGCAGGAAGGACGGGAAGTCGACCATGATGGGATAGTTATTTTTCAAAGCGACTGGGGGACCGCCGCGGACGTAGGACAGGAAGTCGGCCATATTGGGAAGGTCGTTTTGAAATGAACTCTATCGTCTCCTTAAGAACAGCATAGAGCGGCGGGACTTTTTTTCTGGCGCTCTGCTCTACGGGTGGCGTTCCTCGCTCTCCGTGATCCTGAGTGAAAGCGGGGAGGGGGGGGGTGAGCCCTCCCTCTTTTGCGTTTTCCTAAACAATAAACCGTCATTGTGCGCAAAAAGCATGGTTCCCCTTTCCCCCCCCTAATCTTCGGGCAATCGTTGCTTTCCACGTTGGCTATTGGCTTGTGGCTGCCCCGTCTTCCTCTTTTGGATAGGCCTCGACTTACGACCGGCTCGTTTAGTGACCGTGGGACTTTTTTCATCACGTGGCAGCCACACGGTCCCGGGATACAAACCGGGGTGCTTGGGGACCGGCCTGCTCTTAGGATCGCAGCCTTTGGGGTCTTTTTCTCACCCAGACCCAATTGGGACTCGGTGGTCGCGACCAGAGAGCTGCCTCTAAGTTGGACGTAGAAACGGCTGCTGCTTTTGGAAGGGAAGGGCTGACGGAGGAAAGGATTTCCTGACGGGAAATGGAGGCTGCTGGCCACGGTTCCCCCGTTTTCCCAGGGATGCCAAGAATTCCTACCTGATGCATCTGTTGATTCTGGGCAACTATGCGGGTCTTAAAGTTTCCCCCACAATCTATCAATCCTATCCATTTCTGTCGCTTGCGGGCTCCCTCCGATACCTCCTGGTTCCCTCCTAAAGGAAGAGCGGGACGGACGAGGAACGGCTCCTTCAAAGGCTGGCGGCTGAGAAACAGACATCCCGATGAGGAGGAACCCAGCCTGGCCCTCAAACCTGGGCCCCCTCAAGTCGAGTGGAGCTGAAGACCTATTTCCCAAATTGGGGAGAGAAAACGGGCACCTTTGCCACAGGGGCTTCTCGCTCTCCCGAAAATGCCCATTGCCAAGAAATTCAGGCTGAGCCGCAAGCATCCAGGAAGGGCTGGTTGAGTCTTTGGAGAGTCTAAAGGAAGGAATAACACGGATGCTGAGTACCTGCGTCGAGAAGCAAAAGATCAAACGATGCTGTGTGTTTGTTGTTTGCCTGTGAACTTTAATTGACAAAGTCTTTCTTCCAAATAACATTTCACATGTCACAAATGTATCGGTGAAGCTACTTGCTACCAGTTAGGTTTGCATCTCTCTTGAAAGGTGCGAGGATTTTCGTGATGCGCTTCCTATTGGGTGCGTGTAGAAAAGGCGAGTTCTCGTATACTTTTTAAAACAACAAATAAGGGCCAGATTTTTACGTTTGGAAGAAATGACCTAGTCCTAAGACTTTCATTATAGCATGGAAGCTATTGGACGCCTGTTCAACCCGGTTTAAGTTTTTTGAAACTGGATTCCTTCTTCTGTGACTGTGTTGCAGCCCGTGGGCATCCCCTTATTAACATTTGTAGGAAGTTAGCATCCACCCCTCTCCTAGAAAAATTGAAATAGCCCAGGAAATATTAAAAGGCAGAATATTTCTTCTAAAAAGAGTAGAAACTCAAGAAGCAGAAACTCACTCAAGAAGCAGAAACTACCCCCCACCTTTGTTAATGGGTGGGCCATTAAGGCCTGGGCCAGAATACTTTACATAAGAAGGAACTCCAAGGTGATGGGATTAAGGATGGCCCTCAGGAAATGATAGGATTACCCATCTCACCACATGGCCTGGGAAGATTGCATTAGCCAGCATTCAGGTAAAGCCATGTGGTCCAGACCAAGCCTACAGAGTTAAGACCCCCGCCCCTGGGAGTCTGACAACCAATTAGAATACAAGCTCCAATTCAAATCCCAACAGAGAGTATAAAACCCAGGTACTCTCAGCACCTCAACACTTCCTTCCTTCTTTCCTTTTCCCTTTTTCCCTTCTCTTCTCACCTTGAAGCATGTGATCATTCTTCTCTGGACCTCCAGGCCATGTGGCCCTGTAACCATTAAACCTTCCAAGCAGCCTCCATGTTTCCAGTGTCTTTTTTCCCCACTTGGAACTGAACCCAGAAGGATATTTCTTTCAACAATTGGCACCCAAGCAGATGGGACTCCAAGCTAACCTAACCAATGGACCAGGCCCAGGTAAGATTCCCTTGCTAGCAAACAGACCCATTGAGTCTGTGGGTGAGTTTTTCCTGGACCTTGGCCATTTGGAAAAATGGTTTTAAAGGGGTTTTGAGTGTTGAGCTCAAAGGCTGCTTGGAAAGAAGGTGAGTACCTCTAAATTTTAATTTTAAAGCATGGAAAAACGTGGGAAATATGTGTATGGTTGCATGTGTGTGAGAGGATCCTTCTCCCAAACACAACTGGATCTTGCTTCCTCTGTGCATTTCCTAACCGCAGAAAGACCAAGAGTCTGGAGAGCATGGGGGTTTTGCCAGAGCACAGGACCTTTTGTTAGGGAAAAAGGAAGAGCATGTTTATGAGTGGCTTCATCCTTGGACAGCAGCTGGATTTCATTTCTTTGTTTGGCCTCTAGCCGCCCTCTTGCCTGTTGTTAGCTCTACAGAGCCATGACCATCAGGACAGGAAAAGCAAGTGGGGGCCATCAGAGTGTGGAACCTTCTGTATATAAGAGGAAAAGCCAAGCGGGTTATGATTGAAGGGAGGGAAGAAAATTTGTCATTTTTTTTTGTCCAGTGTATCCCAAAAGCAAACCCCAGGATTTTAGGTAAATTTAGGTAGTTTTAGTGTAATTTGGACACTAAATTAGGAGCGCCAGTACTTGCCTGCATAAGAGCAGCAAGTTTTCCTCGGATCTGAGCTCTTCCAGATCTGTAAACGTGGGCTAGGAAGAAAAGAAAAGAATAGAATAGAGAAAAGTGGAGTACTCGTACTTGTCTGAGGGGGGCAGAGAGTCTCACGGGCTGTTTTTTTTGGGGAAAGGAAAGTAGGCTGCATTGACAGCAACACCCCCAGTCCGAAAACCGTGGTGAAGTGAGAGAGAGAGAGAGAGAGAAAAGTCTCTCGGGAATTTTTTTACTAAAAAGGGGAGCGCGCATACTTTGGGAAACACTTAGTTTTTTTATATTTTTGTTCTGAGGTTAAAGAAAAATGTTTGATGCCGTTGCGCCAGGAGCAACGACCAGTCTCTTTTATATTTTTGTTCTGAGGTTTAAGAAAAGTGTTTGATTCCGTTGCGCCAGGAGCAACGACCAGTCTCTTTTATATTTTTGTTCTGAGGTTTAAGAAAAGTGTTTGATTCCGTTGCGCCAGGAGCAACGACCAAAGTCTCCCCCAGACACCCTTCTTTTTTCTTCTTCTTGCTCGGATATTGCTTGTGTCTGAAACTGGTTCGCCTAGCTGACTGACCCGACTAAGCCAAAGTGTGAAACCCCACATGTAAGGGGAACATGGGAAGCGGTAGTTCGAGGGTCCTGGATGGAACCCCCCAGGGAGAGCTATTGGAGGCTTGGGATGAGCAGCAGATGCTGACCCTAGCTGGCATGAGCAAGAAAAAGGTAAAATGTATAGGTAGGGATTTGGCTTTGCTGAGGGATACAGGAAGACCAATGTGGTAAATAAAGGTACTTAAAAGGGCAATGTATAAACAGGATCACATGGAATTTTCTTAATTCTTTCTATCTTTCTTTCTTTGTCTTCTATGCAACCACGTGGTTTGTTCCTTAAGATTTATGCCTTCCCCAATTTAACTAAGATATTTATTGTGGGAATGATCAGTGTGTGTGTAAATCTCAAAAGTTTTGTTTTCCTCTCTGTCTTTGTTTCTGTGTGTGTGTGCGTGCACGTGTGTGTGTCTTAAGTCTTTGTGTGTCCTCGAGGTAACTGTTGCAACTGTTAAAAGTGTCTGACCTCTTCAGATATTAATTTTAAATTGTTAAGATTTAAAAACGCTGAGAGAAATTGTCTTCTCCCGGTCTGGTCTGGCCAACCAAACTGGATGAGGAACAGTAAATTTTCTTTCCTCTCTGTGCTTTTAAGAAAAACCCAAGGTTATTAGTGAATGTTCTAAGTTCATTTACAAAAAAGTTTCATCCTGTGTGTTTAAATGATTTTACCTGTTCATCCTTTTTCCTGAAGCTTGTGAATCCAGTTTTTTTTTTCCTTTCTCATCTACTGTGTCTCCATTTTGTTGAAATTGATTTATCTTTTTAGTAACTGCAATACTAATGTGTTATTCTTCATCCTCAAACCATGCCTGCAAGCTATCTACCCCCCCCAAAAAAAAAAAAATCTCTAATCCTTTTACAATGCCTTTCCTGGTAGAATTACCAGTGAAGGGGGAAGGGACCCTTGTTCTGTGTGTTCCAGGCCTGCCACATGTGGAAGCAGATACTGCCCCTAGAGACATTCCATCCATTGGAGCCAGGAATTGAGTTTGGATCCAGCATCCACTGAAAGTCATTACAGCAACCAGAGTGGGCAGACCTTCCCAAGCCTGACTGACCACCCATACCACCAGGCCAAGCCTATGCCACCCAGAGACGTGAAGGAAAGGACCCTGAGATGGACCAGTAAAAGACTAAAAGACTCTTTTCAATCCCCAGAAGACAGAAAGATTATGGGGGGAGGATGGAAATTTATTGTAACTGAAAATTCATTGTAATGTGAAATCTATTGTAATTCTTTTTTTCTTTCTTGTATTATTTATATTGTAACCAGTTTAATGTACTCATGTAAGGATTGTATTTGAGAGTGGCTGGCCCAGCAAGTTCTGAACACCCTGTACTTCTGTCTGGTGGGAGGGAAAATTGTCCACATGTTTGTATTATCTATTGTAAAACTAGCTGCATACACAGGCACATACAGAGACACACCATTCAGAATTAGATAGAGGCTAACCCCTTTTTACCTACCTCCACAAAAAGCTGCTCCTAGCTTCAATTTTAATGTGTTTTTTTGTTTTGTTTTTGTTTGCTGCTCTGAGGCACTAAGGCCCAAGCAGTCATATTGCCCTGCTAATTCCATGGGGGAGAAGGCATCTCCCTCAGGCAATTCCTGAAGAGATAGCAGAAAAGAGATCTCCAAACCCCAAGTCCTGACTGTGACTCACAAATGATGCTGCCCAGTTGCCCAGTAAAGCAGGATATGTTGCACTGGTGGTCTCATGAGTAGAAGTCCCAAGGCTCATTGTGTGTAACTTTAAAAATACTAAATAGCCTGGTTGCACACTGGCTAACCACAATTTGGCCTCACAAACCCTGGAAGCTAAGAGCTAGGCAGGTAGTAACCATAACCTTGGATATGAGCAGCCTGTAATTTAAAGGTTGTGAACACTGTATAGAGGCTTGTGCTTACAACCTGACTGTAAGCTCACAAAAAAGTATATCAAACATCTGAAAATTATTTGGCATGAAAATTGGATACAGCTAAAAAAAAAAAAAAAAACCAGAAGTTTTCCCAGAGCTTTATGGTTGAAAGCTTTTGGGAGCCACTGAAGGAATCCTTTTCTGTTGCCTCTTTTTTCAATGCCTTTCCTTTGCATCAGAGAAAAAAAAAATTTTTTTAAAAGCACCCATCAAGTTTCCCTGATTTGATCACCTTTTAATCTTTTGTCAGAATTCTCACGTGTTTTTAAAAAAAAAAAAAAAATGAGGGATTGTAGGAAGTTAGCATCCACCCCTCTCCTAGAAAAATTGAAATAGCCCAGGAAATATTAAAAGGCAGAATATTTCTTCTAAAAAGAGTAGAAACTCAAGAAGCAGAAACTCACTCAAGAAGCAGAAACTACCCCCCACCTTTGTTAATGGGTGGGCCATTAAGGCCTGGGCCAGAATACTTTACATAAGAAGGAACTCCAAGGTGATGGGATTAAGGATGGCCCTCAGGAAATGATAGGATTACCCATCTCACCACATGGCCTGGGAAGATTGCATTAGCCAGCATTCAGGTAAAGCCATGTGGTCCAGACCAAGCCTACAGAGTTAAGACCCCCGCCCCTGGGAGTCTGACAACCAATTAGAATACAAGCTCCAATTCAAATCCCAACAGAGAGTATAAAACCCAGGTACTCTCAGCACCTCAACACTTCCTTCCTTCTTTCCTTTTCCCTTTTTCCCTTCTCTTCTCACCTTGAAGCATGTGATCATTCTTCTCTGGACCTCCAGGCCATGTGGCCCTGTAACCATTAAACCTTCCAAGCAGCCTCCATGTTTCCAGTGTCTTTTTTCCCCACTTGGAACTGAACCCAGAAGGATATTTCTTTCAACACATTAATAAGGCATTTAATAATAGACAGAATAATAACATCCCATTAAAAAGGGTTTATTTCTTTTTTTGGCTGCTATTCCTTTTCGGCCACAAGAACAGCACTGTTTTCTGTTCCCAGGGCGCTGCGGAACAGGCACACGACCATCCTCTTTCAAAAGCCTTAAAAGGCCCAGGATAGCTTCAATAGATGCATAATCATCTTAAAACGGGGCCCCTGTTGCTCTAGTAAAGATTAACAACCTTAAAATGCCATTCTTTTTGTGGCTCTGATACCTGCTTGGGCCACGAGACGGCGTGCTTTTCTGTCCCTTAGTGATAGCCATCAAAAAGGCCTTGGATGGCCTCAATGTTAACGCTGTGAGGGAGAAAACAGTGCCATCCTGTGGTGAAAGCAGGTATAGCAAACGCCGAAAGAAGGAAACTTTAATGGTGTTTTAAGGTTCTTATTTATTATAAACACCTTATTAATGGAGCTGGAGGAGCCCCGTTGGCTGCAACACAGGAACACAAAGAAATGCTGCTGGGGTTTATCCTCCTACTTGTACAAGAAAAAGAAACAACAAGAGTTATTCTCAAGCCTCAATAGATGGGGAACCGCAATGGCCTCCTGCTTCCTCCTGTGGACACAGACGGATGTGCAGTCCAGTGAAAACACAATCTAGTTTGCTATGGCTTGAGAGCCGGTATCTACATCACCGATCTAAGTGGCAGCCATTAAGAAACATAATACGAACCATCCGCTTCCTTCCCTTTCAGCTCCAAGCTCTCGCTCTCCCCCTGCAGAAAGGATAGGAGGGTCATCTTGGCCACAACACGCTCGACTGTTTGAAAGGCCGGCTGGTGGAACATCTTCTGGGCAGGTCTCCACCTGCATCTGTTTAGCAGCCTGGTTCTAAAAAGTGGAAGAAAGGGCTGTGACACAGGCAGCTTTTTCACAAAAAACGGGCGGAGAGAAAAGACAGAGAGCTCCTGAAATTGCCTGTGTGTGTTTGAGGAAACGGTTCGGACACGATAGGACCCAAAGTTTTGGAAGCTGCCCTGGGTTTCTCATCTGCAAAACTGCCCATCCGCCTGTCCCTTCTCCCTTTGGTTTGGATTCTGCTGCCGCTCAGATGGCCCTGCAAGTCCTTGCTGAACTTCCCTGGGGCCAGAAATTAAAGCTTCCGGCCCATAGGAACTTCTCTGCGGTTCCCAGACTGGGCCTCAGGACCCTGGAGAGCGGCTCTTTGCCGGACTCTGAAGACTGAAGAATAGGGTGATGGATGGTGCATCTCTTTGACGGCGTTTCCATTTCTCTGAACTCCGGATTCAATCATGTCATCTTGCTCCAATTTTCACTTGGGATTTGTATCAAACCGAGTGCCTTGATGGTGTGGAAATCAAAAGTACTGGTGTTGGAGGCTGCTCTGTTAAAGCTACTCTTTAAAGACTGAATGCACCAATTATCGCATTAAACGAGAGGAAAACCTTCTGCGCACCAATTCCACCCGCGGTTTCTACAATTTTGTAAACGACAAACTAAAAGACTCAAGGTCTATCCCACCCCCGAAAGTACCTACAGACTGCAACGATGACACCATTAAAGCCAACCTCTTGAACACATTCTTTGGCTCAGTATTTGTAAACAGCACTGGATCGTGCCCAATATTTCCTAGTTGAACCACAGACAACTACAACGATCTAATACATATTGATTTTACAGAAGACAATGTTGAAAAAGCACTACGCAATCTAAAACCCTCTCTATCTATTGGACCGGACAGAATATATGCCTGCTACTTAAAAAAGCTATCCACTGCCATAGCCGAACCTCTAAGCATAATCTTTGAAGAATCTTTCAGGACCAGCTCCTTGCCAAACCTATGGTCACAAGCCCGGTCATCCCCATCTTCAAAAAAGGAGACCCCAGCCTAGTTGAAAATTACAGACAATCTCCTTATGCCGCATCACCTGTAAAGTCATGGAATCAATTATTAACAAATCCATTATCCTCCACTTAGAGACACACAACATACTCTCTAACAAACAATTTGGTTTCAGAAAAAAACTCTCCTGGAATCTGCAACTCTTACACTGCAAAAACATATGGACTACATAACTCGATCAGGGCAAAGCAATAGACGATTCAGTGGAGGAGCCCTCGGACACTTCAACAGGGCGATAACGGGAGAGTCCTGGGTGGCTGCCGTCTCCTTTCCCACCCTTGCAGGAGAGGCTGCCCAACAGGCAGTGCCAGCGGCCAGGGCTGCCAACTGAAATCCTGGGGTCCTGGGGTCAGGTGGAGAAGCGAGCCCAGGTGGCGTCACGGTTTGTACGTGAGGAGAAGGGGACGATGGGTTGCCTTGGTCTCCAAAAAGCCCCTGAAGGCAGGGCAAGCAGCAACGGGTGGCAAAAGAGAGCCAAGAGAGACCCAACCTGAAAGTAAGGAGAGCCTTTCTGACAGGGAGAAGAGTGGCTGGGAAAGCTTGCCTCAGGAAACTCTGGCTGCCCCATCCCCGGAGAAGAGGCTGGAGCAGGGGGTCCCTTCCAGCCCTCTCGGTCTATGTCCTGTTGGGGGCGGGGGGTGAGGAAGTGAGAGGGAGAAGGAAAGAGGGCAGCCGGCTGGGAAAAGAGGGGGGGGGGCTTCCCCTCGCTCACCCTGAAAGCGCTGCTGGCGAGAGTCAGCGTGCTGATCTAGAAGGCGCCCGTCTCCCCCAACAACGCCCGGAGATCCGCCTGCCCTTGCTCGCTGAGCCGTTCCTCCGTCTCCCTGGCGCAGCAGGAGCGGGCAGAGGCGAAGGGGCTCTCCTGCAGGCATTCAAGGGGAGGGTCCGGGCGGATCTGTTAGCCCTCGGATTAGCCTCGGGGAGGAAGCCAGCCAGGGTGGGCGCAACGGAAGCGCCTTGCCCTCGCTCAGTCCCCACCCTGGGCAAAAGTTTCCCCGCGAGCCGGGCGCCTGAGCCCAGTCCCTTCCTCTTCCCAGGATCCTTCAGTGGGGGGGGATGATGGTGGGAGGGCAAGCGGCCCAAGAGAGGACAGGGGTTTCCTCGCCCCTCACCCCCAGGCCAGAGTCCGTCCGAGCAACAAGACTGGAGCGGGACCGGCTGAGTCTCGCCCGCCGCCTGCGGGAGATCTGCCAGGGACGCCCAGGAAACTTTGGTCCCGGCGCCTTCCGAGAGGCTCTCCGGCCCAACGCCCTTCCCCGAGATAAGGGTGGGCGGGACCGAAGCGAGGGAGAAGCCGCGGCTCGCCGGCGTCCGCCGGCTCTCCGCGCAACTCCGCGCCCCGCGAGGTTCTCCGGGCGGCGGCGGAACCAAGAAGCGCGCTCAGAGCCCAGAGGAGCAGCTGCGTCCCCGTCCCGCGAAGGGAAAGGCGCAAAGGCCGGGGAAAGCGGAGGCCCTTCCCGCCCGTCCCAGCTTGCACCGCTCGGCCACGGTCGCTCCCGGAGAAGCGCCGCTAGAAACGGGCGAGTTTCCCCGCGCTGAGCGGAGCGACTGTGAGACAATAGAAGCCAACCCGCGCCGGGGCGCCTCGCCTGGCCCCAGAGCCCCCTGCCTGCTCTCCTGGCCGGGCATCAGCCCATGAGCGCGGAATGGGGAGCGGCCCTAAGGTCCCCTCTTTCTCCGCTGCTCCCCCCTCCTCCCCGTTGCTCGGCCAGAGGGGCTGCTCAGCACCTGACAGCAGAGGGGAGGGGAGGATCCCCCACCCTATTCTCACTAGCCTTGCTGGTGAGCGATAGGCAGAGAGAGAGCAGCCTTCGGAAGAGGAGGGGGGCTGGCTGTGACTCCCCAGTCGATTCCCAGCACCCGTTGATTCCCCTGTTAAGAAGGAAGGGAGCCCGGAGCCGTTCTGCCTGGCTGCAGCTCTGAGGAATCGCTTGTTTCTTCTCCAGAATCTCTCTCTCTCGTTCTCTCTCCCTCCCTCTGTCCTGGGCTCCCTCACCACTCCTGGGAGGCATTCGGTGCTCTCTGGGTCTGCCAGCATTGGCTCCCAGTAGACCCAGCATGGATCGCCCTGTCTCTGTCCCAGTACCTAACAATGGACCCAAGAAGTCTGGGGCCAGGTACTGTCTGGAGAGCCCAAAAACCAAAGGAGGAGGAGGAGGAGGAGGTAGGTGAGGCAAAACTGCTTAGGAAAAACTCCCCTTGCTCCAAATAATGTCAGCAGCCTAAGCAAGTCTGTTCCATGGATATGCCGAAGAAAGAAGGGACCGAAAAGCCGGAAGAGAGAAGGAGAGAAAGAGAGAAGAGGGAGGAAGGATTGGAATCTGGGAGAGAGCATTTCTTGCTGAGGCCGAGAGGGGATCACGCAAAGGGGCAGAGAGCAGAGCAAAAGAATCAAAGAAGGCGGCCTTTGCAGGAAGAAAAACTCAAGCCCAACCATCCACCGTATTCATCTTGCTCAAGGTTGATGCCTTTGGACAGCGCTCGCAGCACCGACCCTCCCCGGGCAGCAGGGGGCAGCGCCTCAAGGCTGCCTGCTGCCCAGAGGGAGCGAAGGGGGGAGGGGGGGGGTGCAGGAGGGGGGGGGGCCTGTTGTCTCCCCTGAACCAAGAGAGGGCCATGGAAACGAGATCTGAATGGATACTGCAATTCAAGAGGAAGCAAACCAATCTCGGTTTGGCCCCAATTCTTTGCTTCCTTTCCACTACAATCTGGCCCTGCAAGCTGCAACGTTTTCCCTGCAGGCTCTTCGACGCAGGAGGCCTGAGTCAAGCCACCTTAACAACCCTAACTGGGTTGGGGGGAAAGGTGACAATGGTGGAGAGCCCCCTGCCACTTCATGAGCTGGATACTTGCTGGGGAGGGGGGGCCCTCCCTGAAGCCCTCCGGCTCTCCCCCCCCCGCCGCCCACCGCAGGCCGTCCGCTGAAGAGGCCGGGCCTGGCCCGCCAGGTGACCGGCCACGGAAGCCCATCGTGGGCCTTGAGAGATGCCAGCTGGCCTGCTGGGGCTGCTGGGCCGTCTCTGGGCCAACATTTGATCTTCCAAGAAATCGGAAGCCGTGTTTGAAATTGAATGTCTTCTTCTCACATATCTCCAGACTTGTTTTCTCCCTTTGCCTCCCAGAATTCTCTCTTTCTGTCATAACATTGGCAGCCACTGAAAGACCCGGCCCCGGAGAAGCCACCGGAAAACCATGGAGACAGACTGGTTAGTGCGCCTGGCTGAGCCAATTCTCTGTTGAGCACACACAACCATTGCTACGCAGACTATAATTTCAAGTCTGCTGAGTGGTACAGAAAGAAAGTCCACATTTTCAAGCACAGAGCAAGGCAGATCATCCATTTCATCGTCTTGTTTCATCTTCTGGTTTTTTTCTTGCCTATGTCAAGAGTCAAATCTCCAGTGTGGGGTTATCCCATAATCCCCAGCTTGGTGCTTGGTCTGCACATTGGATGAGCTCCCCTTCTACTCCCGCATCTCAATCGTTCGTTGAGGATGTTGAAGAGAAACGGGGCCCAGGATGGAAACTTGGGGTTCCCCCACTGCATGGTCCCCTCCTCCACGGAGATGCAGCTCCCTGGAGGATTCCACGCCGAGTCCAGTTGGTCAGCCAGTTACAAATCCACCCGGCAAGGATCCCACCTTGTCCCCTCTGAGCAAGAAGCTGTGATCTCCTTTGCCAAACGCCTTCCCGAAGCCCATCTGGATGAGGCCTGGCTAACATGCAGCTCGCCCCCCCACCCCCACCCCCAAGAGCCCCCCCCCCCAGCTAGCCAAGCCTGCAGCCCACAGGAGGGGCCTCTCGCCACCCGTGTCCTCCTCCCATGACCTCCTTTGGCCTAAGCTCCCCCCCACCCCCACCTCTGACAACCCCGCACCCATTCGATGCGGAAAGCAGGCGTGGCTGCCACAAAACGTAACGCTCTTTATTATAGTGACGGGGGAGCAGAAGGGGGGGGGACCCCCGCCTGAGCCTGCAGCAGAGACAGGGGCCTGGCTCCCTGGGCGGGGAGGGGTCCCTAGGGGATGAAGAGCTGCTGCGAAGGGGGGAGGCCACAGCTGCCCTTGTGCTCCTCAAAGAGTTGCTGCAGGGCCTGGACGGAGAGGCCGTGGCAGTTGATATGTTCTTGGCCTTAAGCAAGGATCAGCTGCCAGTCAGGGCCTGGTGGGGACTTGCCCTTTAAGAAAAACTGGGACCAGAATTGAGCAAAAGAGGGAAACTGAGCCCAGTCATGGCAGCAGCTTTCCAGGAGCTGAGATGCCCCCTCTCCCATGTTGGTTTTGAGTACAGGAAGCGTGTCAGTCCTTGTGTCCTTTTCACAATCCCTGTTTCAAATGGTTCTGTCTGTGGCTCCCCCCCTCAGAACGAAGGGGAAATATTCTGCCCCAGTCAGTGCTGACAAGGCCACTGGAGCTGTCCACCTCCCAGGCTCCCCACCCAGTTTCCTAGCGGGGTGGGGTGAGCACAGACAGACACCCAGACCGTAAAGTCTGCAGGAGAATGAGGACTAGTTCCAAGAGGAGTCCTACCAGCAGATCAGCTTTGAGGAAAGGGGGTGGTTCCTTCTGGGCCTCCCTCTGCCCTGGGAGCTGCTCGCTTCCCCCTTGGCTCAGAAGATCAGCCGGGATCTCCTGGGTCTCTTCAGGGGGAGACCCCCAAACCCAAGGGGGGGGGAGGTGGTGGTTTGGGAGCCTTCCCCTCTCCAGCCACCCCAAAGGGCAGAGGCTGCAAACTGTCCAGAGCCTCCTATTTTAACCCCCTCACCACCAACCCGGTGTTTTCTCTTGGCCACCACAGAGCCCTGAAGGCCACGGCTCCTTTTTTGGTGGCCTGGGACAATTCCTCTCCCTCGGTTCTCCCTCTGAGAAATGGGACCAGAGGATCGCAGAGGAGAAATGAAGCTGCCAGGTCGCCGGGAGGCTCCGGTTGGGGCAGAAGGGCTGCTGCTGCTTCAACTTCTCCCATGGGGAAAAAGGGATCCCGCCAAAGCTTTGACCGGCCCTTTGGGCAGCTTCCTTCTGGGCCCGGGTGAGAAGTTGAGCAGGCCTGGTCTGTTCCTTGGAGCACCAGGCTGGGCAGCATCTTCAGGTTGCCCTGAGCCCTGGCACTTCTGCATCCCTCCCCCCCTCACTGCCACCCTGCAGAGCACAGACCCTGACCCTCCCCTGGGTCTCCCTGCCGGGTCCTGGACCGCTGAATCCCAGGGGTGCTGCCAGGGAGGGCGGGAGGGGGGGGCAAAGCACAGGAGATGGGTGTTGGCCCAGGGAAGGAGCCAGGCAGACTGCAGCGCGGTGGGGGGGGGTGGGGAGTTCCTCAGGCACTGCTGCCTGAATCCAAGCAAAGGGGTCTGGCCTTCCTGGAGCAGCAGGAAAAGGCTCCTCCCCCAGCAGCAGTGGGTTCAAATGCTAGCTCAGGAGTCTGCGGCTCTCTCTCCGGCAGGCCCTAGCCTGCCACCCCCCACCCCCCCTCGAATGGGGCCGAGTCTGGCCGGGTTCGGCTGCTCTGCCTAGTCCAGCCTCTGCGTGCAGAGGAGGCAGTCGGAGAGGCCGCCATCAGGACTTTCCGACGTTCTTCTCCAACATGAAGAAACAGCCCGGAGCCTCTTGGTCCGACTCCCCCTCCTGCAGCCGGTGGCCTGAGACCACTTGAAGAAACCTTTCATTCAGGGAAGATGCAGGCCAAGGGCCCCCAACAAGGGCTTCCTTGGGCTCAAAGGGCTCTTGAATCCACCCTGACTGCAGAATGAAATCCGTTGCTGACTCTACTCAGAGGCAATCCAAAAAAAATATGGAAAGTGTGGATTCACGTAACGCCTGAACGGAGGCCCTGCGGTCTACGTGGCGATTGTCTCCCAGTTCCTTTCATTCAGCCTTCCTGGCTGTGCGCAGAGGATCCCAAGGCAGAGGAAGAACAAGGCAGGAATGAGCAATAACTGCCAGGTTTTGACAGGTGAAGATGTCAAAGTCGCCCTGCAAGTCTCCCTTTCCCCCCCAAGTTCCTGAGCCTCATTCCACAGAGGAAGAACAGATCCGGACAATTTGCATCCTTTCGGGGGTTTTTTTGGGGACAAAATAGTTCACCTCCAGCTCCAGAAATCCTTGGAAGACGTGGATGTTCCGGTTCTGTTCTGGGTTTTAGGCTGGGATCTTGTGCTCAGGGGCCTTCAACCCCATCCGCCCTGGGCTCTCCCTGGGCCACCTGGGGAGGGGAGGAGCTGCACTAGGGGGCTTCTCTCTGCCTGCTGCCTATCAGCACTGGGAGGGGGAGAGAAGAGCTGCGTCAGGAGCCGCCCCCCCCCCCTTTGCCTCGCTCTTCCTCTCCACTCCTACTAAACAGCTACAAATAGGAAGCTGCTCGGTCAGAGTCTTCTGCGGGTAGGGGAGGCCGTACCTTCCCTATGCTGAGAATACCAGTTGTACAGCTGCACCTGGCAACCAAGCCATGCCAGCAAGTCCTTCTCCAGAGCCCGGACAACGAGCTTCAGCCACCCCCCCCCGGGCCCCATTTCTTTACATTTTCCAAATTTTAACTTTGCCTGGGAAGACCCTTCTCCAGCCAGGCCTGGGATGCATTCCTGGTGCCTGCTTGAGCAGCTGTGAAGGGCACCGGTTGGCCTTCTAGCCAGTTGTGCTTATCCCAGGAGCAGGATAAGCCTGGCTCCCAGGGACTCCCAGGCCTTGCTCACCTGCCATTTGGATTGCATCCTGTACCCCACGGGGGGATGCCTGGAGGCAGAGTCCGAACGCAGCCGCCCAGTAATCCTTTGGGGGGTGGCGGTGGGTGGGAATCAACCTTCTGGTTCTCCCCTGTGATGAGAAAGTCTTGCAGAGGTTCTCAGCCCGCAGCCTTTTAGCTATACAATTTGGGAGGAGCCTCCTTTGGATGAGTCTGGGAGTAGGAAGGGATTTCCAGAGGGACAGTTTTGTTTTGGGGCTGCAAGCCACCCAGAGTTGACTGGAGGAAGGCAGTGTCTTAAGTCCAGGAAGGCTGAAGGCTGGGCAGCCCAAGGCATGGCTAGGCCCCCAAGCAGAGGAGAGCCTAGAGAGGGCTGCTCCCTGCACCAGACCTCCCAGCTGTAAGGCAGTGAAAGAGAGAGAGAGGCAGAGAGAGAGGCAGAAATATATAGATGATAGATAAGAGACAGAGAGACAGAGAGAGAGAGGCAGAAATATATGGATGATAGATAAGAGAGAGAGAGAGAGAGAGGCAGAAATATATGGATGATAGATAAGAGAGAGAGGCAGAAATATATAGATGATAGATAAGAGACAGAGAGACAGAGAGAGAGAGGCAGAAATTATATGGATATAGAAGATAGAGAGAGAGAGAGAGAGGCAGAAATATATGGATGATAGATAAGAGAAGAGGCAAATATATAGATGATAGATACAGATACGATAAGAGAGAGAGAGAGAGAGGCAGAAATATATGGATGATAGATAAGAGAGAGGAGAGAGAGGCAGAAATATATGGATGATAGATAAGAGAGAGAGAGAGGCAGAAATATATAGATAAGAGAGAGAGAGAGGCAGAAATATAGATAGATAAGAGAAAGAGAGAGAGAGGCAGAAATATATAGATGATAGATAAGAGAGAGAGAGAGAGAGGCAGAGAGAGGAGAGAGAGAGGACAGAAAGAGGCATATATATGGATGATAGATAAGAGAGAGAGAGAAATATATAGACAGAGAGAGAGGCAGAAAGATATGGATGATAGATAAGAGAGAGAGAGAGAGAGGAGCAGAAGAGAGAGAGGCAGAAAATATATATGATGATAAGAGAGAGAGAGAGAGAGAGAGGCAGAAATATATGGATGATAGATAAGAGAGAGAGAGAGAGAGGCAGAAATATATAGGATGATAGATAAGAGAGAGAGACAGAGAGAGAGGCAGAAATATATGGATGATAGATAAGAGAGAGAGAGAGGAGGCAGAAATATATGGATGATAGATAAGAGAGAGAGAGACAGAGAGAGAGGCAGAAATATATGGATGATAGATAAGAGAGAGAGAGAGGCAGAAATATATAGATGATAGATAAGAGAGAGAGAGAGAGGCAGAAATATATGGATGATAGATAACAGAAAGAGAGAGAGAGGCAGAAATATATAGGATGATAGATAAGAGAAGAGAGAGAGAGGGAGAAATATATGGATGATAGATAAGAGAGAGAGAGAGAGAGAGAGGCAGAAATATATAGATGATAGATAAGAGAGAGAGAGAGAGAGAGGCAGAAATATATGATGATAGATAAGAGACAAAAGAGACGAGAGAGGGCAGAAATATATGGATGATAGATAAGAGAGAGAGAGAGAGGCAGAAATATATAGATGATAGATAAGAGAGAGAGAGAGGCAGAAATATATGGATGATAGATAAGAGAGAGAGAGAGGGAGGCAAGAAAATATATAGGATGATAGATAAGAGAGAGAGAGAGAGAGGGGCAGAAATATCTGGATAGGATGATAGAGAGAGAGAGAGAGAGAGAGCAGAATATAAATGATAGATATAGAGAGAGAGAGAGAGGCAGAAAAGAAATATATGGAGAGAGAGGCAGAATATATGATAGAGAGAGAGAGAGAGAGAGGCAGAGAAATAGAAGAATAATATAAAGAGAGAGAGAGAGAGAGAGAGAGGTCAGAGAATATATATAGATAGATAGAGAGAGACCGAGAGGGCAGAAATTAATAGATGATAGATAAGTCAGAAATATATAGATGATAGATAAGATAGAGAGAGAAGAGAGAGAAAGAAGATATATAGATAGATAAGAGAAAGAGAGAGAGAGGCCAGAAAATAATATGGGATGATAGATAGAGAGACAGCAACTAAGATGATAGATAAGAGAGAGAGGAGCCAGAAGAGCAGTATATGGAGATAGATAAGAGAGGAGAGAGAGAGAGGCAGAAATATATTGATTATAGATAAGAGAGAGAGGCAGAAACAATAGATAACAGAGAGACAGAGGCATGCGAAATATATAGATGTGAAGAGAAAGAGAGAGTAGATATAGCGTAGATAGATAAGAGAGAGAGAGAGAGAGAGAGCGGCAGAAAAAAAATATATTGATGATGGATATACGAGAGGGACTAGGCAGAGGAGGAAGAAATAATATTCTTAGATAATAAGAGAGAGAGAGGAGAAATATATGGAGAAATAAGAGAGAGAGAGAGAGAGGCCAGACCAGAATATCGAGATAGATAAGAGAGAGGGCAGAAATCAGAGAGGGTAAGAGACAGGAGAGAGAGGCAGAAATAGAGGCAGAATATAGATGAATAAGAGAGAGAGAGAGTGAGAAACCAGAAATATATTATAAGGATGATAGATAATGAGAGAGAAGAGGCAGGGGAAAATATATAGATGATAGATAAGAGACAGAGAGACGAGAGAGGGGAGAAATATATGGATGTAGATAAGAGAGAAGAGAGAGAGAGGCAGAAATATATAGATGAAGAGAAAGATAGATCGATAAGAGAGAGGGACAGAAATATATAGAAGGCCAGAAAGACTAGAGGGAGGAAATATATGATTAGAGAGAGAGAGAGAGATGAGAGGAGGGGCAGAGATGAGAGAGATGGCGATAGAGCAGAATATATAGATGATAGATAAGCGAGAGAGAGAGAGAGAGGCAGAAAATATATGGATGAAGATAAGAGAGAGAGGCAGAAATAGATAAGATGATGATAAGAGAGAGCCAGAGGAGAGAGTCAGACAATATATAGCTTATAGCTGAAAGAGATAGAGGAGAAATAATGGACATAAAAAGAGAGACAGCATATATTAATTATATTCATATATAGAACACTATATAGAAATGATGCTAAAATATCTATAGAGAGAGAGGAGAAAAATATATATTATGAGAGAGAGGCAGAAAATATATTGAGATAGATAATATATAGATAGAGAGAGTCGAGAGAGAGAGAGAGGCAGAAAGGTATAATCTAGAGCATATATTAGATGTAGATAAAGCGATAGAATATATAGATTCTAGATAATAGAGAGACAGAGAGAGAGAGAGAGACAAGAGAATGCAGAACTATATGATAGAAGAGAAAAGAAGAGAGAGGCATAAATATATAGATAAGAGAGAGCGATAGAGTTCATAAATCTATATATTATAGGTAATATAGAGATATAGAGAGAGGCGGAAATATATATATGCATATATAGATGATATATATATATAGGATGATAGATATAGATTAAATATCTAATGATAGATGAGACAGAGAGAGAGAGAGAGAGCAGAAATATATGATGATAGATACGAGAGATGAGAGATAGAGAGGCAGAAATATATGGATTATATGCTGAGATAAGAGCAGAGATTATATATAGATAAGAGACAGAGAGAGAAGGCTGATAGATAAAGAGAGAGAGGACATAGAGAGAGAGAGAGGCAAGAAGAAATAATTGAGAGATCAGAGAGAGAGCAGAAATATATAGAGATAAGAGAGAGAGACCATATATAAGTAGGCAGAAATATATAGGAGTGATGATAACAGAAAGGAGAGAGAGCAGAAATATGGATGATATAATAGAGAAGAGAGGCAGAAATATATAGGATGATAGAGAGATAAGAGAGAGAGAGACAGAGAGAGAGAGAGAGGCGAAATGATCTAAGAGAGAGAGAGGCAGGAAATATATAGATGAGATAAGAGAGAGAGAGAGAGAAAAGATGGATGATAGATAACCGGAGACAGCATAGCTTGATAGATAAGATAGAGAGGCAGAAATATATAAATAAGTAGAGAGAGGAGAGAGAGCAAACTATATGGAGATAGCTAAGAGAGAACGAGAGAGAGGCATAAGATGATAGATAGATAAGAGATAGATGGCAGAAATATATGATAGAATAAGGAGAGAGAGAGGCAGAATATCTGGAGAGCGACAAAGAGAGAAATATATGAGATAGATACCAGAAAGAGAGAGAGAGGCAAAATCTATGAAAAGAAAGAGAGAGAGAGGCAGAAAGATATGGATGATAGATAAGAGAGAGAAGAGGCATAAAATATATGATGCTAGAGAGAGAGAGAAGAGGCAGAAACGTGCAGAAATCTATGGCTGATGATAGATAGAAGAGAGAGAGGAGGAGAGGGAAAATCTCTCGATATAGATAGAGAGGAGGAGAGTAGAGAGAGAGAGATGCAGAAATATATGTATGAAGATACCAGAGGCACTACCGAAATATATGGATATATAAGAAAAGAGAGAGAGCGGGCGAAATAATAAGATGATATTCTAACAGAGAGAGAGAGAGATGAGGCAGAAAGAGTAGGAGAGGCAGAAAATATAGCAATGATAATAAGAGACAAATAATATGGATGATAGATAAGAGAGACGAGAGAGGCAGGACATAGAGAGCTAGGAGATAGAGAGAGGCCAGAATATAGGATGATAGATAGAGAGAGAGAGAGGGCAGAAATATATGGATGATAGTGAGAGAGAGAACTATATATGAGAGAGAGAGAAAAGACAGAAATATATGGATGATAGATAAGAGAGAGAGAGAGGCAGAAATATATGGATGATATAGATAAGAGAGAAGAGAAATTATAGAGATAGATGACAGAGAGAGGGAGAACTATCTTATGAGATAAGAGAGAGAGAGAGAGCAGGAAAGAAATCTATAGGATGATGGATAAGAGAGAGAGAGAGAGGCAGAAAAATATAGATGATAGATAAGAGACAAAGAGAGAGAGAGCAGAAATATATAGATGATAGATAAGAGACAGAGAGACAGAGAGAGAGAGGGGACAAAATATAGATGAAGATAAGAGAGAGAGGAGAGGCAGAAATCTATAGATGATAGGTAAGAAGAGAGGGAAAAGAGAGAGAGAGAGAGAGAAGCAATATATATGATAGATAAGAGAGAGAGAGAGAGAGAGAGAGGAGAGCAGAAATATATAGATGATAGATAACAGAAAAGAGAGAGAGGCGAAAAATATATAGATGATAGATATGAAGAGAGATAAATGAGATTACAGAGAGCGAGAAGAAATATATAGGATGATAGATAAGAGAGAGAGACAGAGAGAGAGGCCAGAAATATATGCCGCACGAATTTTTCAAATTTTTATCTAGATTTTTATTGGGGTTGGGGGTGGCCGGGCGGGGGTTGGGGGCAACCCGCCTGGGGCTGGGACCGGGCCGTGGGCAGAAATATATAGATGATAGATAAGAGACAAAGAGAGAGAGGCAGAAATATATAGATGATAGATAAGAGAGACAGAGAGAGAGAGGCAGAAATATATAGATGATAGATAAGTGAGAGAGAGAGAGGCAGAAATATATAGATGATACATAAGAGACAGAGAAACAGAGAGAGAGAGGCAGAAATATATGGATGATAGATAAGAGAGAAAGACAGAGAGAGAAGCAGAAATATATAGATGATAGATAAGAGAGAGAGAGAGGTAGAAATATATAGATGATAGATCAGAGACAGAGGAGAGAGAGGCAAAATATATGGATGATAGATAAGAGAGAGAGACAGAGAGGCAGAAATATATAGATGAATAGATAACAGACACACAGAGAGAGAGGCAGAAATATATGGATGATAGATAAGAGAGAGAGAGAGACAGAGAGAGATGGGCAGAAACATATAGATGATAGATAAGAGAGAGAGAGGCAGAAATATAGAGATGATAGATAAGAGAAAGAGAGAGAGAGGCAGAAATATATAGATGATAGATAAGAGACAGAGAGAGGCAGAAATATATAGATGATAGATAAGGAGACAGAGAGAGAGAGAGGCAGAAATATATAGATGATAGATAAGAGATAGAGAGAGAGAGGCAGAAATATATAGATGATAGATAAGAGACAGAGAAAGAGAGAGAGAGGCAGAAATATATAGATGATAGATAGAGAGAGAGAGAGAGGCAGAAATATATGGATGATAGATAAAAGAGAGAGACAGAGAGAGAGGCAGAAATATATGGATGATAGATAAGAGAGAGAGAGAGAGAGGCAGAAATATATAGATGATAGATAAGAGAAGAGAGAGAGAGGCAGAAATATATGGATGATAGATAAGAGAGAGAGACAGAGAGAGGCAGAAATATATGCCGCAAGAAATTTTTTCCAAATTTTTATCTAGATTTTTATTGGGGTTGGGGGTGGCCGGGCGGGGTTGGGGGCAACCCGCCTGGGGTGGGACCGGGCCGTGGGCTGAGCGCTGCCGGGAGGTGCTGGGGTCGGGTGGGGCCGTGTTGAGGATGGGGGGCTGTTCCCGGGAGGGTGAAATAAAATCTATTAGTACGGTGAGCGGGAGAGGCAGATTTGGCGGTTATAGGGGGCCATATTCTGTATCGGGAGCGCGCCCCCGCTGTTTGTCTGCTGTGGCGCGCTCCGACCCCCCTTGTTATGTCCCGTTCCCCGGGTGGTCTGAGCGATCGGGCCCTAGGTCATCTAGTCCAACCCCCCTGCCTTCAAATATTGGTAGGCTGTTCTATTGTCTCCCTTGGTTCTTTTGTTCCTTAAAATCAGATGAAAGTCAGATGAACAGAGTCGGAAGGGACCTGGGAGGTCATCTAGTCCAACAAATATTGGAAGGGCGCTCCTGTCTCCCCTGGTCCTTTTGTTCCTAATCAGATGAAAGTCAAGAACAGAGTCGGAAGGGATCTGTGAGGTCATCTAGTCCAACCCGTGCCCTCAATATTGGAAGGCGGCGCTCCTGTCTCCCTGTCCTTTGTTCCTTAAAATCAGATGAAAGTCACATGAACAGAGTCGGAAGGGATCTGGGAGGTCATCTAGTCCAACCCGTTCTGCCCTCAAATATTGGAAGGCGGCGCTCCTGTCTCCCCTGGTCCTTTTGTTCCTTAAAATCAGATGAAAGTCACATGAACAGAGTCGGAAGGGATCTGTGAGGTCATCTAGTCCAACCCGTTCTGCCCTCAAATATTGGAAGATGCTCGGAAGGACTGGGAGGTCTCTCCAACCCGTGCCATCAAATATGTCCTTTGTTCCTTAAAATCAGATGAAAGTCACATGAACAGAGTCGGAGGGATCTGGGAGGTCATCTAGTCCAACCCGTTCTATAGCCCTCAAATATTCCTGCTCCCTGATTTTTAAATCAGGAAGTCGGCGCTCCTTCTGTCAAATATTGGAAGGCCCCTGTCTCCTGTCCTCCTTTTGTTCCTTAAAATCAGATGAAAATCAGTCACATGACAGAGTCGGAAGGGATCTGGGAGGTCCATCTAGTCAACCCGTTCCCTCAAATATTGGAAGGCGGCACTCCTGTCTCCCCTGGTCCTTTTGTTCCTTAAAATCAGATGAAAGTCAGATGAACAGAGTCGGAAGGGACCTGGGAGGTCATCTAGTCCTAACCCGTTCTGCCCTCAAATATTGGAAGGCTGCTCTCCTGTCTCCCTGGTCCTTTTGTTCCTTAAAATCAGATGAAAGTCAGTGAACAGAGTCGGAAGGACCTGGGAGGTCATAGTCCAACCCGTTCTGCCCTCAAATATTGGAAGGCGGCACTCCTGTCTCCCTGGTCCTTTTTGTTCCTTAAAATCAGATGAAGTCACATGAACAGAGTCGGAAGGGATCGGGAGGTATCTAGTCCAACCCGTTCTGCCTCAAATTTGGAAGGCGGCGCTCCTGTCTCCCTGGTCCTTGTCCTTAAATCAGATGGAAAGAGGTCAGATGAAGGTCCTGGAGGTCATTAGTCCAACCCGTTGGCTCCTTCTGTCCTCCTTAAAATCAGATGAAGTGAACAGATGAACTGGCATCTCCGTTCACCTGTCCATCAAGGCGGCGCTCTGTCTCCAGTCCTTTTGTTCCTTAAACTCAGATGAAAGTCACCAGAGTCGGAAAGGGACCTGGGAGTCTCTAGTCCAACCCGTTCTGCCCTCAATATTGGAAGGATGCGCTCCTGTCTTCCCTGGTCCTTTTGGTTCCTTAAAAACAGATGAAAGTCAATGAACAGAGTCGGAAGGATCTGGAGGTCATCTAGTCCCAACCCGCTCTGCCCTCAAATATTGGTAGGCTGCTCTGTCTCCCATGGTTCTTTTGTTCCTTAAAATCAGATGAAAGTCAGATGAACAGAGTCGGAAGGGACCTGGGAGGTCATCTAGTCCAACCCTTCTTGCCTTCAAATATTGGAAGGCTGGCTAGCCCTGGAGGCGGCGTCTCTCCCTGGTCCTTTTGTTCCTTAAAATCAGATGAAAGTCAGATGAACAGAGTCGGAAGGGACCTGGGAGGTCACAGTCCAAACCCGTTCTGCCCTCAATTGGGAAGGCTGCTCTCCTGTCTCCCCTGGTTCCTTTGTCCTTTAAAATCCAGATGAAAACATGAGAGTCGGAAGGGATCTGTGAGGTCATCTAGTCCCAACGTTCTGCCTCAAATATGGAAGGCGGCGCTCCTGTCTCCACAGAGGGAAGGGACAGGGAGGTCATCTAGTACAACCGTTTGCCTCAAATTGGAGGCGGCGCTCCGTCCTTAAATCAGATTTTGGTCCGTAAAAATCAGATGAAGTCAGATGACAGAGTCGGGAAGGGACCTGGGAGGTCGGACTAGTCAAACCGTCTGCCCTCAAATATTGGAAGGTCCACTAGTCCAACTCCTGCCCTAAAACTTGGTAGGGGCTCTCCTCTTCCTCTGGGGTCCTTTTGTTAAAATCAAGATGAAATCAGAGAAAGTCTGAACAGAGTGACCAGAGCGGAGATGGAAATGGAGCGTAATTAGAGCCAACCGTTCTGCCATCAAATATTCAAGGCGGCGCTCCAACCGTTCTGCCCCTCTTATTGTTCCTTAAATATTGGAAGGCAGTGAAGTAAGATGAACATCTGAGTCAGAAGACCTGGGAGGTCAATGGTAGTCCAACCCGTTCTGCCCTAATATTGGAAGGCGGCGTACTGTCCCCCTGGCCTTTTGTTCTTAAAATTCAGAATGAAAGTTCGAGGAACGAGTGAACAGATCGGAGGGATGGAGGTCCTCTCGATGGGGTCAACCCGTTCAGATTGAGTCCAACGCTCAATAGGAAGGGCGGGCGCTAAAAATATTGGTAGGCTGTCTCTTCCTCTCTCCTCTGGTCCTTTTGTTCCTCTTAACATAGATCAGAGACAAGTCAATGAACCCGAGTCGGAAGGATCCCCTGTGGGACCTTTCGGTCATCTAGTCCAACCCCCATCTGCCCTCAAATATGGAGCGGCGCCCGTTGCCTGTCCTTTTGTTCCTTAAAATCAGATGAAAGTAAGAGGACGAGTCGGACGGGACCTGGGCAGGTCATCAGTCAAACCCGTTCCCCCTCAAATATTGTGGAGCGGCGTCCTGTTCCTGGTTCTTTTGTTCCTTAAAAATCAGATGAAGTCAAGGACAGCGTCCCCGGCAGGGAATCTGTGAGGTCATCTATCCAACGTTCTGCCCCATATTGCCTCCCCGGCGCTGTGCCCCTGTTCTTTTGTTCTTAAATCAGATGAAAGCAGATGCAGCAGTCGGAAGGGACCTGGAGGTCATCTACACATTTGTCCAAACAGACACAGGACAAGACTGCCCCCCCTCTCAAATATTGGAAGGCCTGCGTCTCCTGTCTCCCTGGTCCTTTGTTCCTTAAAATCAGATGAAAGTCAGGATGAACAGAGTCGGAAGGGACCTGGGAGGTCATCTAGTCCAACCGTTCTGCGATCAAATATTGGAGGCTGCTTCCGTCTCCCCCGGTCCCTTTGTTCCTTAAAATCAGATGAAGTCAGATGAACAGAGTCGGAAGGGACCTGGGAGGTCATCTAGTCCAACCCGCTCTGCCCCAAAATATTGGAAGGCGGCGCTCCTGTCTACCCTGGTCTTTTGTTCTTAAAATCAGAAAAAAGTCAGAGAAACAGAGTCGGAAGGGACCTGGGAGGTCATCTAGTCCCCCCCCTCTGCCTCAAAATATGGAAGGATGCTCTCCTGCCTCCTTCCTGGTCCTTTTGTTCCTTAAAATCAGATGAAGTCAGATGAACAGAGTCGGAAGGACCGGGAGGTCATCTAGTCCAACCTCCACGTCTGCCCTCAAATATGGAAGGCGGGCGCTCTCCTGCCTCCCTTCGGTCTTTTTGTTACTTAAAATCAGATGAAAGTCAGATGAACAGAGGTCGGAAGGGACCTGGGAGTCTCATCTAGTCCAACCCCGTTCTGCCCTCAAATATTGGAAGGCGGCTTCCTGTCTCCCTGGTTCTGTGTTCCTTAAAATCAGCTGAAAGTCACATGAACAGAGTCGGAAGGGATCTGTGAGGTCATCTAGTCCAACCGTTCTGCCCTCAAGTATTGGAGGCGGGCGAGCTTGCTCCTGTCTCTTCCTGGTCCTTTTGTCCTTAAAATCAGATGAAGTCAGATGAACAGAGTCGGAAGGGACCTGGGAGGTCATATCCAACCCGCTGCCCTCAAAATGAATGAAGGCTCTCTCCTGTCTCCCCTGGTTCTTTTCTTCCTTAAAAATCAGATGAAAGTCAGATGAAAGAGTCGAGAAGGGCACTTGGAGGTCATCTAGGTCCCACCCCTCTGCCCTCAAGTATTGGTAGGCGCCTCCTTCGTCCCTGCTCCTGTGTTTCCTAAAATCATCGGAAATCAGATGACAAACCGGAAGAGCCCTGAAGATCATCAGTCCACCCGCTCCGCCTCAAATATTGGGAAGGCTCTCTCGTATCTTCCCTGGTCTTTTGTTCCGTGAAATCAGATGAAAGTCAGATGAACAAGTCGAAGGGACGTGGAGGTCATCATTCCAACCCGCCTACTGCCCTCAAGTATTGCTAGGCGCTCTCCTATCTTCCCTGGTCCTTTTTGTTCCTTAAAACAGATGAAAGTCATGAAAAGAGTCGGAAGGACCTGGGCGGTCCTCTATTCCAACCCCCCAACGCCTCAAATATTGAAGGCCTCTCTCCTATCTTCCTGACCTTTGTTCCTTAAAACTCGAAAGTCCAGATGAACAGAGTCGGAAGGGACCTGGAGGTATCTAGTCCAACCCGCTCCGCCCCAAATTATGGGAAGGCTGCTCTCCGCCTCCCCTGTGTCCTTGTTGTTCCTTAAATCAGATGAATTCAGATGAACAGATCGGAAGGGACCTGAGGAATCATCTAGTCCACCCCCAACGCTCTCAATATTGTAAGCTGCTCTCCAGCTTCCCTTTTCCTTTTGTTCCTTAAGAAATCAGATGAAAGTCAATGACAGAGTCGGAAGGACTCTGTGAGGTCATCTAGTCCAACCCCTCTGCGCTCAAATATTGGTAGTCTGCTTTTTCCTTCTCCCCTGGTCCTTTTGTTCCTTAAATCAGATAAAAGTCATATAACAAGTCGAAGGACCTGGGAGTCAGCTATCCCCCCGCTCGCCCGCAAGATTGAAGGCTGTTCTCCTGTCTCCCCTTTTTCCTTTTGTTCCTTAAAATCAATGGAAGTCAGATGAACAGATCAGAGGGAATGGGAGTCATCTATCCAACCCGCTCTGCGCTCAAATCTTGGTAGGCTCTTTCGCTTCTCCCCCTGGGTCCCTTTTGTTTCCTTAAAATCAGATGAAAAGTCAGATGAACATAGTCCGAAGACCTGAGGTCTCTATTCCCACCCTTCTGCCCTCAAATAGTGGAAGGCTGCTCTCCTATCTTCCTGGTCCCCTTTTGTTTCCTAAAATCATATGAAAGTCAGATCAACAGAGTCCGGAAAAATGAACCTTGCAGGTCATTCTAGTCCACCCCCCTCCCTCAATACTGAATCTGCTCTCCTGCCTCCCTGGTCCTTTTTGTTCCTTACAATCTCGAAAGTAGATGAAAAGAGTCGGAGGGGACCTGGGAGGTCATCTAGTCCACCCCGCCTGCCCTTTAAATATTGGAAGTCTGCTCTCCTGTCTCCCCTTGTCCGTTTGTATCCTTAAAATCATCGAAAGTCGATGACCAGAGTATTAAGGGACCTGGAGGTCATCTAGTCCAACCCGCTCTGCCCTCAAATATTCGTAGGCTGCTCTCCTAACTTCCCTGGTCCTTGTGTTCCTTAAAATCAGATGAATTCTAAGAACAGATTGGAAGGGACCTGGGAGTCCTAGTCCACCCCCGCTGCCCTCAAATAATGAAGGCTGCTCTCCTGTCTCCCCTGTTTCTTTCTTCCTTAACATCAGATGAAAGTCAGATGAAAAGATTCCGAAGGACCTTGGAGTCATCTAGTCCCACCCCCTCTTCCCTCAAGTATTGTAGGCTGCGCTCCTATCTTCCCTGCTCCTTTGTTCCTTAAAATCATCGATAAGTCAGATGACAGAGTCCGGAAGGGACCTGGGAGGTCATCTGTCCCACCCCTCTGCCCTCAATATTGGAAGGCTGCCTCTCCTATCTTCCCGGTGGGATAAGTGTCTTTTTTCCTTAAATCAGAGAAGTCCGATCACAGAGTCGAAGGACCTTGCAGGTCATCTAGGTCCCACCCCCCTGCCCTCAAATACTGGAAGTCTGCTCTCCTGCCTCCCTGGTCCTTTTTGTTCTTAAAATCCTCGGAAAGTCAGATGAAAAGATCGGAAGGGACCTGGGAGGTTCATCTATCCAACCCCGCGCCCGTAATATTGGAAGTCTCTCTCCTTCTCCCCTGGTCCTTTTGTTCCTTAAATCTCGAAAGTCCATAAACAGAGTAGGAAGGGACCTGGAGGCACTAGTCCAACCCGCTCTGGCCGCTCAAATATTCGTAGGCCGCTCTCCTAACTCCCTGGTCCTTTTGTTCCTTTAAAATCAGTGAAAGCAGAAGAACAAGTTAAGGCCCTGGGAGGTCATCTAGTCCAACCCGGCTGCCCTCAATAATGGAAAGGCTGCTCTCCTTTCTCCCCTGGTTCTTTTCCTTCCTTAAAATCAGATGAAAGTCTGAAAAGAGTCCGGAAGGCCCTTGGAGGTCCATCTATCCCACCCCCTCTGCCCTCAAGTATTGTTAGGCTGCTCTCCTCTCTTCCCTGCTCCGTTTGTCCTTACAATCATCGGAAAGTCAGATGAACAGAGACGGAAGGGACCTAGAGATCATCTAGTCCACCCGCTCTGCCCTCAAATAGTGTAAGGCTGCTCTCCTTTTTCCCTGGTGCCTTTTGTTTTCTTGAAATCAGATGAAATTCAGATGACAGAGTCTTAAGGACTTGGGAGGTCCTCTAGTCCAACCCGCTCTGCCCTCAAGTATTGGTAGGGCTGTCCCTATCCTTCCCTGCATCCTTTTGTTCCTTAAAATCATCGGAAGTCAGATGAACAGAGACTGAAGGAACCTGAGAGATCTCTATCCACCCCTCTGCCCTCAAATAGTGGAAGGCTGCTCCCGTCTCCCCTGGTCCTTGTTCCCTTAAAATCAGATGAATCAGATGACACGAGTCGGAAGGGACCTGGGCGGTCACTATTCCAACCCCCACGCGCTCAAATATTGAAGGCTGCTCTCCTAATCTTCCCTGGTCCCTTTTGTTCCTTAAAATCATCGGAAAGTCATATGAACAGAGCGGAAGGGACCTGGGAGGTCCATCTAGTCCCACCCGCTCCGCCCTCACATATTGGAAGCGATCCCTCCTCCCCTTGTCCTTTTGTTTCCTGAAAATCAGATACAAGTCATATGAACAGAGTCGGAAGGACCTGAGAGATTCATCTAGTCCAACCCCCAACGCGCTCCGAATATTGAAGGCTGCTCTCCTACTTCCCTGTTCCTTTTGTTCTCTTAAAATCAATGACCGTCAGATGAACAGTCGGAAGGGACCTGGGAGTTCATCTAGTCCAACCCGCTCCTGCGCTCAAATAGTGGTAGGCTGTTTCCTGTCTCCGCCGGTCTTTTGTTCCTTAAAACAGATGAACGTCATCTGAAACCAGAGTCCGCAAGGGACCTGGGAGGTCCTCTAGTCCAACCCCTCTGCCTCAAAGATTGGAAGCTGTTCTCCTGTCTCCACTTGTCGCTTTTGTTCCCTTAAATCATATGGAAGTCAGATGAACAGAGTCGGAAGTGACCCTGAGAGATCAGCTAGTCCACCCCCAACGCGCTCAAATATATGGAATGCTTCTCTCCTAGCTTCCCTGTCCTTTTGCTTCCTTAAAATCAGTGAAAGTCAGATGAACAGAGTCGGAAGGAACCTGGGAGGTCATCTAGTCCACCCGCTCTGCGGCTCAATATTTGTAGTCTGTGCTTTCCTTCTCCCCTGGTCTTTTGTTCCTAAAATCGGGAATGACAGTCCGATGAACAGAGTCGAAGTACCTGGGAGGTCAGCTAGTCCCACCCTCTCGCCCTCAAATATTGGAAGCTGCGTCCTTCTTCCTGGTCCTTTTGTTCCTAAAATCAGATGAAGTCATATCAACAGAGTCGGAGGGACCTTGCAGGTCATCGAGTCCAACCCCCCTTCCCTCAATCCTGGAAGGCCTTGCTCTCCTGCCTCCCCTGTCCTTTTGTTCCTTAAAAGCATAGAAAGGCAGATGACGAAAAGGGAAGGGGGGAAGAGGCGGAGGACTGGGAGTTCCATCTAGTCCAACCCGCGCTGCCCTTAAATATTGGAAGTCTGCGCTCCTGTCTCCCTTGTTTTGTCTTTTTTCCTTAAAATATCGGAAAGTCAATGAACAGAGTAGGAAGGGACCTGGAGGTCCATCTAGTCCAACCGCTCTGCCCTCAAATTTCTGAGGCTGCTCTCCTAACTTCCCTGGTCCTTTTTTCCTTAAATCAGATGAAGTCAGAATAACAGAGTTGGACTGGACCTGGGAGTATCATCTAAGTCCACCCGCTGCCCCAAAGAAGGGAAGGCTGCTCCCTGTCTCCCCTGGTTCTTTTCTGGTGCCTTAAAATCGATGAAAGTCAGATGAAAAGGTCGGAAGGGACCTTGGAGGTCTCTATTCCCACCCCCCTCTGGCCCTCAAGTATTGGGAGTCTGCTCTCCTATCTTTCCCTTCTCCTTTTGTTCCTTAATCATCGGAAGTCGATGAACAGAGACTGAATGGACCTGAGAGATCATCTAGTCCAACCCGCTCTGCCCTCAATATTAGAAGGCTGCTCTCCTGTTTCCCCTGGTCCTTTTGTTCCTTGAAAATCATATGAAAGTCATTGAACAGAGTCTGAAGGGACTTGGAGGTCACTTTCCAACCCGCTCTGCCCCAGTATGCGAGGCGCGCTCCGATCTTCCCGTTCCCGTTTGTTCCTTAAATCGCTAAAGTCGATGAAAAGATTCGGAGGGCCTGGGCGGTCCTCTAGTCCAAACCCCAACGCTCTCAAAAT
This sequence comes from Bungarus multicinctus, assembly GCA_023653725.1. Taxonomy (NCBI): domain Eukaryota; kingdom Metazoa; phylum Chordata; class Lepidosauria; order Squamata; family Elapidae; genus Bungarus; species Bungarus multicinctus. The sequence continues at coordinate 148,870,620 of CM042840.1, forward strand.
TGGAAGCTGCTCTCCTAGCTTCCCTGTTCCTTTTGCCTTAAATCACGAAAGTCAGATTAACAGAGTCGGAAGGGACCTGGGATGTCATCTAGCCAACCCCTCCGCCCTCAAATATTGGAACGGCTCTCTCCTGCCTCCCCTTGTTCCTTTGTTTTCCTTAAAATCTGGATGAAAAGTCATATACCATAGTCGAAGGGACCTGAGAATCATCTTTCCAACCCCCACGCGCTCAATATTGGAATGCTGCTCTCCATCTTCCTTGTCCTTTTGTTCCTTAAAATCATATGAAATCAGATGAACAGAGTCGGAAGGGACCTGGGAGGTCATCTAGTCCAACCCGCTCTGCCGCTCAAATATTTGTAGCTGCTTCCTTTCTCCCCATTGCCCTTTTGTGTCCTAAAATCAATGAAATTCAAGAACAAGTCGGAAGGGACCTGGGAGTCATCTAGTTCCAACCCGCCTCCCTCAAAGATTGGAATGCTGTTCTCCTGCTCCCCTGGTCCTTTTGTTTCCTTTAAATCAGATGGAAGTCAGATGACCAAGTCAGAAGGGAAATGGGATGTCATCTAGTCCACCCGCTCTGCGCTCAATATTGGTGTCTGCTCTCCTAAAAAATCTTCCCTGGTCCTTTGTTCCTTCAAATCAGATGAAAGTCAATCAACAAGCGGAAGGGACTTGCAGGTCATCTATCCAACCCCCCGGCCGCAAATATGGTAGGCTGGCTCTCCTGCCTCCCCTGTCCTTTTGTTCCTTAAAAAAAATCATCGGAATTCCAATAAAAGAGTCGAAGGTACCTTGGAGTCATCTTCCAACCCGCGCTGCCCTTCAATTTTGGAACCTCTCCTGTCTCCCCTGGTCCTTTTGTTCCTTACAATCATCGAAAGTCAAGGAACAGAGTAGGAAGGGACCTTGAGGTCATCTAGTCCAAGCCGCTCGCCCCAAATATTCGTAGCTGCTCTCCGAACTTCCCTGGTCCTTTTTGTTCCTTAAAACAATAAAGTCGAAGACCCGAGGTGGAAGGACCTGGGGTCATCTAGTCCAACCCGCCTGCCCTTAAATGTTGAAGTCTGCTCTCCTTCTCCCCTGCTCCCTTTTGTTCTAAAATCATATAAAGTCAGATGACAGAGGCAAAGGGAAATGGGGAGGTCATCTAGTCCAACCCGCTCTGCGCTCAAATATTTAGTCTGCTCTCCTATTCTCCCTGGTCCTTTTGTTCCTTAAAATCAATGACAGTCAATCACAGAGTCGGAAGGGACCTGGAGGTCATCTAGTCCCACCCCGC
>CM042840.1:148872401-148899392 GCA_023653725.1 Bungarus multicinctus
GCCCAAAAGGACCAGGTGGAGACAGGAGCGCTGCGTTCCAATTTGAGCGCTTTGGGTTGGCTAGATACCGCCCAGGTCCCTTTTCCCCCTCCTAACTTTTTTCATCTGACTTTCCGATGATTTTAAGAACAAAAACAAAGGACCAGGAAAGATAGTAAGCACCTACCAGTCTTGAGGGCAGAGGGGTGACTAGATGACCTCCGGTCCCTTCCAACTCTGTTCATGTGACGTGCATCATCTTATTTTAGGAACAAAAGACCCGGGGAGACAGGAGAGCAGCTACTCAATACTTGAGGCAAGAGGGTGGGACTAGATTGGCCTCCAAGGTCCCCTGTCCGCTCTGTTCATCTGACTTTCATAGCTGATTTTACGCACAAAGGTACCACGTAGACCGGAGCGGCCGCCCTTCCAATATTTTGAGGCAGAGCTGGGTTGGACTTATATGAACTCACCAGGCCCCTCCGACTCTGTTCATGCGACTATCCCTCGTGATTTCAATTAACAATTGACCATGTGAACAGAGAGCCGCCTTCCATATTTGAGAGCAGCGGGGGTTGGACTAGCTACCTTCAAGGTCCTCCGACCTTTCCGATCTACTTCATCTGATTTTAAGGAACAAAAGGGACCAGGGAGACATATAGCACCTTCCAATATTTAGGGCAGAGGGGGTGGGACTAGATGACCTCCAGTCCCTTCCAACTCTGTTCATCTGACTTTCCATCTGATTTTAAGGAACAAAAGGACCAGGGGATACAGGAGATAGCCCCATCCTTCCATCCCAAAGCTTTGAGGGCAGAGGGGGTGGGACTAGATGGCCTCCAAGGTCCCCTTCCAACTCTGTCTCTGACTTCATCGGATGATTTTAAGGAACAAAAGGACCAGGGGGATAGGAGAGCAGCCTACCCATACTTTAGGGCCGAGGGGGTGGACTAGATGACCTCCAAGTCCATTCCGACTCTGTTCACTGACTTCATCTGATTTTAAGGAACCAAAACGTACCAGGGAAGACAGGATACAGCCTTCCAATCTTTGAGGGCCAGTGGGTTTGTTGTACTAGATGACCTCCCAGGTCCCTTCCAACTCTGTTCATCCTGACTTTCATCTGATTTTAAGGAACAAAGAACCAGTGGAGGACCAGGAGAGCAGCCTTCCAATTATTTGAGGGACGGGGGGTTGGACTAGATGACCTGCCAGGTCCCTTCCGACTCTTTTCTCTGACATTTTTCATCTGATTTTTAATGAACAAAAGGACCAGGGGAGCAGGAGAGCAGCCTTTCCAATATTTGAGGGCGGGGGGTTGGACTAGATGACCTGCCGGTCCCTTCCGACTCTGTTCATCTGACTTTCATCTGATTTTAAGGAACAAAAGGACCAGGGAAATAGGAGAGCAGCCTCCAATATTTTAGCGCGTTGGGGGTTCGACTAGATGACCGCCCAGTCCCTTCCGACTCTTTTCATCTGACTTTCAATCTGATTTTAAGGAACAAAGAACCAGGGGCGACAGGAGAGCAAGCCTACCATATTTTTAGGGCGAGGGGGTTGGACTAGATGCCCCGAGATCCTTCCGACTCGGATTCATCTGACTTTCATCTGATTTTAAGGAACAAAAGGACCAGGGGAGACAGAGGCCGCCTTCCAATATTTGAGGGCAGAACGGGTGTGACTAGAATTACCGCCCATCCCTTCCCGACTCTGTTTCATCTGACTTTCATCTGATTTTAAGGAACAAAAGGAACCAGGGAGACAGATAGCATGCTTCCAATTTGAGGTCAGTGGGGTTTGGACAGATTACCTCCCTGCCTTCCCTTAGAGGGCAAGAGGGGTGTGGACTAGATGACCTCACCAGGTCCCTTCCGACTCTTTTTCATCTGCTTTCATCTGTTTTCAAGGAACAAAAGTGTACCAGGGGGAGACAGGAGAACTGCCAATTCCAATATTTGAGGGCAGCGGGGGTGTTGACTAGATGACCTCCAAGGTCCCTTCCTACTCTTTTATCTTACTTTCATCTGATTTTAAGGAACAAAAGCCCAGGGAGACAGGTCGAGTCAGCCTACCAATATTTGAGGGCATGGGGGTTGGACCAAATGACCTCCCAGGTTCCCTTCCGACTCTTTCATCTGATTTCATCTGATTTTAAGGAACAAACCATAGAGGACGTGGATTGGACTAGATGCAGCCAGGGCATTTGAGTTTGGAGCCGGGGGACCTCCCATATCTCTTTTCCGCCTCTCTTCATCTGACTTTCACTGATTTTGGAACTAGATGACCTCCATATTTCCGAACCTATCCCGACTCTGTTCATCTGCTTTACGATGATTTTAAGGAACAAAAGGACCAGGGAGCAGTAGAGCAGCCTACCAATATTTGAGGGCAGCGGGGGTTTGGACTAGATGACCTCCCATAGGTCCCTTCCGACTCTGTTTCATCTGACTTTCATCTGATTTTAAGGAACAAAAGGACCAGGGGAGACAGGAGAGCAGCCTTCCAATATTTGAGGGCAGCGGGGTTTGGACTAGATGACCCTCCCCTGCAAGGTCCCTTCCTACTCTTTTCATCTGACTTTCAATCTGATTTTAAGGAACAAAGGATCAGGGAAGATAGGAGAGCACCTACCAATTTGAGGCCTTGTGGGGGGGTTGGACTAGATGACCGTCCCATAGTCCTTCCACTCTGTTTCATCTGACTTTTCGTCTGATTTTAAGGACAAAATGACCAGGGAAGTAAGAGAGCAGCCTACCAATATTTGAGGGCAGAAGGGGATTGACTACGATTACCTCCCATGTCCCTTCCGACTCTGTTCATCTGACTTTCATCTGATTTTAAGGAACAAAAGAACCAGGGAGATAGGAAGCACTTACCATTATTCTTGAGGGCAGAGGGGGTTGGACAGATGAACCTTCACTTCGACTACTAATTTTTCATCTGTTTCATTCTGACTTTCTCTGATTTAATGAACAAAAGGACCAGGAGATAGGAAGCAGCCTACCAATATCTTGAGGGCAGAGGGGGTGGGACTGATGACCTCCCGGTCCCTTCCTATTTCATACTGACTTTCATCTAATTTTAAGGAACAAAATGACCAGGGAAGATAGGATCAGGCACTTCCAATATTTGAGGGCCGTTGGGGGTGGGACTAGATATCCCATGTCCCCTTCCGCCTCTTTTTCATCTGACTTTTTCCGATGATTTAAGGACAAAAAGGCCAGGGGAGCAGTATAGCAGCCTTCCAATATTTGAGGAGCAGAGCTTTTCTGGACTAGATGACCTCCAGAGCCCTTATCCTACTCTTTTTCATCTGACTTTCATCTGATTTTAAGGAACAAAAGGACCAGAAAGATAGGAAGAGCAGCTTCCCAATATTTGAGGGCAGTAGTGGGGTTGGACTAGATGACCTCCCAGGTCCCTTCCACTCTATTTCATCTGCTTCATCTATGGATTTTAGAACAAAAGGACCAGGATAGAGACAGAGAGCATCCGCCTTCCCAATATTTGAGTCCGGCAGAGGGGGGTTGGACTAGATGACCTCCCAGGTCCCTTCCGACTCTGTTTCATCTGACTTTCATCTGATTTTAAGGAACGAAAAAGACCCGGGGAGAGAGAGCAGCCTACCAATATTTGAGGGCAGGGGGGTTGGACTAGATGACCCCAGGTCCGACTCTTTTCCTCTTTTCCTCTGACTTTCATCTGATTATGCCTACCCCTATAGATGACCTCCCAAGGTCCCTTCCTACTCTGTTTTGATCATGACTTTCATCTGATTTTAAGGAACAAAGGACCATGGGAGACAGGAGCAGATGGGAAGGGCAGCGGGGTGGGACTAGATCCCTCCCTTCCATTTTTCTCTTCTTTCAGCTAATTTTAAGGAACAAAAGGACCAGGGGCGCAGGGCATCCTTCCAGCATCGCGTTGGGGGGGTTGACCGCCAGGTCCCTTCCGACTAGACTTCATTATGACCTCCATAGGCAGAGGGCTACAATACTTGCCTTCCGACTAGATTCACTCTGATCTGAGTTTAAGGACCAGTCCCTTCCGCCTCTTTTCATCTGAGAGCAGCCTACCCATTCTTGCGGCCTTCCAATTTTGGAGTGGAATATGATCTTCCCATCCGACTCTTTTTTCTGACTTTCATCTGATTTTAAGGCAGGAGACAGGAAGAGAGCAGCCTTCCAATATTTGAGGGCAGGGGGGTTGGACTAGATGACCTCCCAGTCCCTTCCGACTCTTTTCAGCTGACTTTCATCTGATTTTAAGGAACAAAGGACCAGGGAAGATAGAAGCACCTAATACTTGAGGGCAGAGGGGGTTGGACTAGATGACCTCCCAGTCCCTTCCTACTCTGTTCTCTGACTTCATCTGATTTTAAGGAACAAAGGACCAGGGATAGGAAGCAGCCTTCCAATATTTTGACGTTGGGGGTTGACTAGATGACCGCCCAGGTCCCTTCCAACTCTGTTCTCTGACTTTCATCTGATTTTAAGGACAAAAGACCAGGGATAGGAGAGCAGCCTTCCAATAGTTGAGGGCAGGGGGGGGTTAGACTAGATGACCTCCCAGGTCCCTTCCACTCTTCATCTGACTTTCATCTGATTTTAAGGACACAAGGACCAGGGACAAGATAGAGCAGCCTACCAATATTTTGAGGGCAGGGGGTTGGACTAATGACCTCCCAGGTCCCTTCTGACTCTGTTCATCTGACTTTCATCTGATTTTAGGAAGAGACATTTGAAGGACATCCTCCAATATTTGAGGCAGACTAGATGACCGCCCAGTCCCTTCCGACTCTTTTTTCTGACTTTCATCTGATTTTAAGAACAAAAGGACCCAGATAGGAGAGCAGCCTTCAATATTTGAGGGCAGGGGTTGGACTAGATGACCTCCCAGGTCCCTTCCGACTCTTTTCATCTGACTTTCATCTGATTTAAGGAACAAAAGGACCAGGACTCTGGAGATAGGGAGCAGCCTTCCAATATTTGAGGCGGGGGTTGGACTAGATGACCTCCAGGTCCCCTTCCACTCTGTTCATCTGACTTCATGATTTTAAGGAACAAAAGGACCAGGGAGATAGAGAGCAGCCTTCCAATATTTTGAGCGCGGCAGGGTTGGACTAGATGACCTCCCAGGGGTCCCTTCCGACTCTGTTCATCTGACTTTCATCTGATTTTAAGGAACAAAAGGACCAGGGAAGATAGGAGAGCAGCCTACCATATTTGAGGCAAGGGGTTGGACTAGATGACCTCCCAGGTCCCTTCCGACTCTGTTCATCTGACTTTCATCTGATTTTAAGGAACAAAGGACCGGGGAGGCAGGAGAGCAGCCTTCCAATATTTGAGGTGGTGGGGGATTGGACTAGATGACCTCCCAGGTCCCTTCCGACTCTGTTCATCTGACTTTCATCTGATTTTAAGGAACAAAGGACAGGGGAGACAGGAAGCAGCCTACCAATATTTGACGAGGGGGGGGGTTGGACTAGATGACCTCCCGAACCTTCCAGACTCTGTTCATCTGACTTTCATCTGATACTTTTAAGGAACAATAACCATGGGCGGAGCAGCCTTCCAATATTGCGGGCGTTGGGGTTGGACTTACCTCCTAAGAACACAAGACAGGGGGGGTTGACTAGATGACCTCCCAGGTCCCTTCCGACTCTTTTCATCTGACTTTCATCTATTTTAAGGACCGGGTGAGGGCAGAGCGTTGGACTAGATGACCTCCCAGGTCCCTTCCGACTCTGTTCTCTGAGATTCATTGATCAAGAGCGCCGCCTTCCAATATTTGAGGGGGGTTTGGACTAGAGACCTCCAGGTCCTTCCAACTCTGTTTCTCTGACTTTCATGATTTTAATCCTAGCCATGAGGAAGCAGAATGGATTTTTTTGGGGGTGGACTAGATGACCTCCCAGTCCCTTCCGACTCTGTTCATCTGACTTTCATCTGATTTTAAGGAACAAAAGGCAGGGGAAGATAGGAGAGCAGCCTACCAATATTTGAGGCAGAGGGGTTGGACTAGATGACCTCCCAGGTCCCTTCCAACTCTGTTCATCTGACTTCATCTGATTCCAAGGAACAAAATATACAGAGGAAGACAGATAGCGCCTAGCCAATAGTTGAGAGGCAGAGGGGTTGGATTAATGACCTCCCAGGTCCCCTCCGATCTTTTCATCTTACTTTCATCTGATTTTAGGACAAAAGGACCCATGGAAGATAGGTAGGCAGCCTACCAAATATTTGAGGGGCAAGGGGGTGGACTAGATGACCTCCAGGTCCCTTCCGACTCTGTTCATCTGACTTTCCCGAGTGATTTTAAGGAACAAAGACCAGGGGAGGCAGGAGAGCATCAGCCTACTATTAATTTGAGGCCGTGGGGGTTTGATTAGATACCTCCCAGGTCCCTTCGACCTGTTACATCTGACTTTCCGATGATTTTAAAGGAACAAAAGTACCAGGGGAGGCAGGAGAGCAGCCTACCAATATTTGAGAGGCAGCAGGGGTTGGACTAGATGACCATCCCAGGCCCTTCTCCGACTCTGTTCATCTGACTTTCATCTGATTTTAAGGAACAAAAGGACCAGGGGAGACAGGAGAGCAGCCTACCAATATTTGAGGGAGAGGGGGGTTGGACTAGATGACCTCCCAGGTCCCTTCCGACTCTGTTCATCTGACTTTCCGATGATTTTAAGGAACAAAAGGACCAGGGAAGATAGGAGAGCAGCCTACCAATATTTGGGGCAGAGCGGGTTGGGACTAGATGACCTCCAAGGTCCCTTCCGACTCTGTTCATCTGACTTTCATCTGATTTTAAGGAACAAAAGGACCAGGGAAGATAGGAGAGCAGCCTACCAATATTTGAGGGCAGAGGGGGTGGGACTAGATGACCTCCAAGGTCCCTTCCAACTCTGTTCATCTGACTTCATCTGATTTCAAGGAACAAAAGGACCAGGGGAGATAGGAGAGCAGCCTACCAATATTTGAGGGCAGAGGGGGTGGGACTAGATGACCTCCAGGTCCCTTCCAACTCTGTTCATCTGACTTTCATCTGATTTCAAGGAACAAAAGGACCAGGGGAGATAGGAGAGCAGCCTTCCAATATTTGAGGGCAGAGGGGGTTGGACTAGATGACCTCCCAGGTCCCTTCCGACTCTTTTCATCTGACTTTCCGATGATTTTAAGGAACAAAAGGACCAGGGGAGACAGGAGAGCAGCCTTCCAATATTTCAGCGCGGTGGAGGTTGGACTAGATGACCTCCCAGATCCCTTCCGACTCTGTTCATCTGACTTTCCGATGATTTTAAGGAACAAAAGGACCAGGGAAGATAGGAGAGCAGCCTTCCAATCTTTGAGGCCGTGGGGGGTTGGACTATATGACCTCCCAGGTCCCTTCCGACTCTGTTCATCTGACTTTCATCTGGTTTCAAGGAACAAAAGGACCAGGGGAGGCAGGAGAGCAGCCTACCAATACTTGAGGGCAAAGGGGGTGGGACTAGATGACCTCCAGGTCCCTTCCGACTCTGTTCATCTGACTTTCCGATGATTTTAAGGAACAAAAGGACCAGGGGAGGCAGGAGAGCAGCCTTCCAATACTTGAGGGCAGAGCGGGTTGGACTAGATGACCTCCCAGGTCCCTTCCGACTCTGTTCATCTGACTTTCATATGATTTTAAGGAACAAAAGGACCAGGGGAGACAGGAGATCAGCCTTCCAATCTTTGAGGGCAGAGCGGGTTGGACTAGATGACCTCCCAGGTCCCTTCCGACTCTGTTCATCTGACTTTCATCTGGTTTTAAGGAACAAAAGGACCAGGGGAGACAGGAGAGCAGCCTACCAATATTTGAGGGCAGGGGAGTTGGACTAGATGACCTCCCAGATCCGTTCCGACTCTTTTCATCTGACTTTCATCTGATTTTAAGGAACAAAAGGACCAGGGGAGATAGGAGCGCTGCCTTCCAATATTTGAGGGCAGAGCGGGTGGGACTAGATGACCTCCAAGGTCCCTTCCGACTCTGTTCATCTGACTTTCATCTGATTTCAAGGAACAAAAGGACCAGGGGAGATAGGAGCGCTGCCTTCCAATATTTGAGGGCAGAGCGGGTTGGACTAGATGACCTTCCAGGTCCCTTCCAACTCTGTTCATGTGACTTTCATCTGATTTTAAGGAACAAAAGGACCAGGGGAGACAGGAGAGCAGCCTTCCAATATTTGAGGGCAGGGGAGTTGGACTAGATGACCTCCCAGATCCGTTCCGACTCTTTTCATCTGACTTTCATCTGATTTTAAGGAACAAAAGGACCAGGGGAGACAGGAGCGCTGCCTTCCAATATTTGAGGGCAGAGCGGGTGGGACTAGATGACCTCCAAGGTCCCTTCCGACTCTGTTCATCTGACTTTCATCTGATTTTAAGGAACAAAAGGACCAGGGGAGGCAGGAGAGCAGCCTACCAATATTTGAGGTCAGAGGGGGTTGGACTAGATGACCTCCAAGGTCCCTTCCAACTTTGTTCATCTGACTTTCATCTGATTTTAAGGAACAAAAGGACCAGGGAAGATAGGAGAGCAGCCTTCCAATATTTGAGCGCGGTGGAGGTTGGACTAGATGACCTAGGGCCCGATCGCTCAGACCACCCGGGGAACGGGACATAACAAGGGGGGTCGGAGCGCGCCACAGCAGACAAACAGCGGGGGCGCGCTCCCGATACAGAATATGGCCCCCTATAACCGCCAAATCTGCCTCTCCCGCTCACCGTACTAATAGATTTTATTTCACCCCCCCTGGAACAGCCCCCCATCCTCAACACGGCCCCACCCGACCCCAGCATCTCCCGGCAGCGCTCAGCCCACGGCCCGGTCCCACCCCAGGCGGGTTGCCCCCAACCCCCGTCCGGCCACCCCTAACCCCAATAAAAATCTAGATAAAAATTTGGAAAAAATTTCTTGCCGCATATATTTCTGCCTCTCTCTCTGTCTCTCTCTCTTATCTATCATCCATATATTTCTGCCTCTCTCTCTCTCTCTCTCTTATCTATCATCTATATATTTCGGCCTCTCTCTCTCTGTCTCTCTCTCTCTCTTATCTATCATCTATATATTTCGGCCTCTCTCTCTCTGTCTCTCTCTCTCTCTTATCTATCATATATATATATTTCTGCCTCTCTCTCTCTGTCTCTGATCTATCATCCATATATTTTTGCCTCTCTCTCTCTCTCTGTCTCTCTCTCTTTTCTATCATCTATATATTTCTGCCTCTCTCTATCTTATCTATCATCTATATATTTCTGCCTCTCTCTGTCTCTCTCTCTTATTTATCATCTATATATTTCTGCCTCTCTCTCTCTTATCTATCATCTATATATTTCTGCCTCTCTCCTCTCTGTCTGTCTCTCATCTATCACCTATATATTTCTGCCTCTCTCTCTATCTCTCTTATGTATCATCTATATATTTCTGCCTCTCTCTCTCTGTCTCTGTCTCTGATCTATCATCTATATATTTCTGCCTCTCTCTCTCTGTCTCTCTCTCTCTTATATATCATCCATATATTTCTGCCTCTCTCTCTCTCTTTCTGTTATCTATCATCCATATTTTTTTGCCTCTCTCTCTTTCTCTTATCTATCATCTATATATTTCTGCCTCTCTCTCTCACTCTCTTATCTATCATCTATATATTTCTGCCTCTCTCTCGCTCTCTCTTATCTATCATCCATATATTTTTGCCACTCTCTCTCTCTGTCTCTTATCTATCATCCATATATTTTTGCCACTCTCTCTCTCTGTCTCTTATCTATCATCTATATATTTCTGCCTCTCTCTTTCTCTCTTATCTATCATCCATATATTTCTGCCTCTCTCTCTCTCTTTCTCTTATCTATTATCTATATATTTCTGCCTCTCTCTCTCTCTCTATCTATCATCTATATATTTCTGCCTCCCTCTCTCTCTCTCTCTCTCTCGTCTATCATCCATATATTTGTGCCTCTGTCTCTCTCTTATCTATCATCCATATATTTCTGCCTCTCTCTCTCTCTTATCTATCATCTATATATTTCTGCCTCTCTCTCTCTGTCTCTCTCTTATCTATCATCTATATATTTCTGCCCCTCTCTCTCTTTCCGTCTCTCTCTAATCTATCATATATTTCTGCCTCTCTCTCTCTCTGTCTCTTATCTATCATCTATATATTTCAGCCCCTCTCTATCTATCATCTATATATTTCTGCCTCTCTCTCTCTCTCTCTTATCTATCATCCATATATTTTTGCCTCTCTCTCTTTCTGTCTCTTATCTATCATCTATATATTTCGATCATCTATATATTTCTGCTTCTCTCTCTCTCTCTCTTATCTATCATCTATATATTTCTGCCTCTCTCTCTCTTTCTCTTATCTATCATCTATATATTTCTGCCTCTCTCTCTCTGTGTCTCTCTGTTATCTATCATCCATATATTTTTGCCTCTCTCTCTCTCTTATCTATCATCTATATATTTCTGCCTCTCTCTCTGTCTCTCTCTCTCTTATCTATCATCCATATATTTCTGCCTCTCTCTCTTATCATCTATAAATTTCTGCCTCTCTTTCTCTGTCTCTTATCTATCATCTATATATTTCTGCCTCTCTCTCTCTCTCTTATCTATCATCTCTATATTTCTGCCCCTCTCTCTCTGTCTCTCTCTCTCTCTTATCTATCATCCATATATTTCTGCCTCTCTCTCTCTATCTATCATCTGTATATTTCTGCCTCTCTCTCTCTTATCTATCATCCATATATTTCTGCCTCTCTGTGTCTCTCTCTCTTATCTATCATCCATATATTTCTGCCCCTCTCTCTCTCTATCTATCATCTATATATTTCTGCTTCTCTCTCTGTCTCTCTCTTATCTATCATCTATATATTTCTGCCTCTCTCTCTCTGTCTCTTATCTATCACCTATATATTTCTGCCCCTCTCTCTCTTTCCGTCTCTCTCTCTTATCTATCATATATATATTTCTGCCTCTCTCTCTCTCTCTGTCTCTTCTCTATCATCTCTATATTTCTGCCTCTCTCTCTCTCTTATCTATCATCTCTATATTTCTGCCTCTCTCTCTGTCTCTTATCTATCACCTATATATTTCTGCCCCTCTCTCTCTTTCCGTCTCTCTCTTATTTATCATATATATATATTTCTGCCTCTCTCTCTCTCTGTCTCTTATCTATCATCTATATATTTCTGCCTCTCTCTCTCTCTTATCTATCATCTATATATTTCTGCCTCTCTCTTTCTCTCTTATCTATCATCCATATGTTTTTGCCTCTTTCTGTCTCTTATCTATCATCTATATATTTCTGCCTCTCTCTCTTATCTATCATCTATATATTTATGCCTCTCTCTTTCTCTGTCTCTTATCTATCATCTATATATTTCTGCCTCTCTCTCTCTTATCTATCATCTATATATTTTTGCCTCTCTCTCTCTCTCTTATCTATCATCCATATATTTTTGCCTATCTGTCTGTCTCTTATCTATCATCTATATATTTCTGCCTCTCTCTCTATCTATCATCATATATATTTCTGCCTCTCTCTCTCTCTTATCTATCATCTATATATTTCTGCCTCTCTCTCTGTCTCTTATCTATCATCTATATATTTCTGCCTCTCTGTCTCTCTCTCTCTCTGTATCTATCATCCGAAAAAGGGAAGAAGAATGAGATGACCATATATTTTGCCTCTCTCTCTCTCTCTCTCTCTGTCTCTTATCTATCATCCATATATTTCTGCCTCTTTCTCTCTGTCTCTTATCTATCATCTATAAATTTCTGCCTCTCTCTCTCTGTCTCTTATCTATCATCTATATATTTCTGCCTCTCTCTCTTTCTCTTATCTATCATCTCTATATTTCTGCCTCTCTCTCTCTTATCTATCATCTATATGTTTCTGCCCATCTCTCTGTCTCTCTCTCTCTATCTATCATCCATATATTTTTGCCTCTCTCTCTCTCTCTGTCTGTTATCTATTCATCTATATATTTCTGCCTCTCTCTCTGTCTCTCTCTCTTATCTATCATCCATATATTTTGCCTCTCTCTCTGTCTCTGATCTATCATCTATATATTTCTACCTCTCTCTCTCTCTTATCTATCATCTATATATTTCTAGCCTCTCTCTCTGTCTTTCTCTCTTATCTATCATCCATATATTTCTGCCTCTCTCTCTCTCTGTCTCTCTGTCTCTTATGTATCATCTATATATTTCTGCCTCTCTCTCTCTCTCTTATCTATCATCCATATATTTCTGCCCCCTCTCTCTCTTATCTACTATTCATCTAATACTATTCTGCTCTCTCTTCTATATCTATACTCCTATATTTCTGCCTCCTCTCTCTCTCTTATCTATCATCTATATATTTTCTCTCTTATCTCTCTACTTATCTATCATCCATCATTATTCTGCCTCTCTACTCTCTCTCTCTTATCTATCATCTATATATTTCTGCCTCTCTCTCTCTCTCTCTTATCTATCATCTATAATTTCTGTCTCTCTCTCTCTCTTCATCTATTCTCACTATCATTTCTGTCTCTCTCTCTTATATATCATCCATATTCTTTCTCTGCCTCTCTCTCCTCTCTCTCTCTTATAAATATCATCCATATATTTCTGCCTCTCTCTCTCTCTCTTATCTATCATCTATATATTTCTGCCTCTATCTCTGTCTCTCTCTCTCTCTTATCTATCTTCTATAAACCCTACTAAAAATATTTTTTCACCCTTCTCTCTGTTATTCCTTCCTCAACCACTGGATGGCGCCGTTAACAGTTTTCCTTTGAAAAGCTGCCGAGAAAAAATCCCGTTTCAAAAATGCCCTCCAAAAAGGTTTTTTTTTTAAATGTGACTGCGGTACCTTCTTTTCTATCCCTTAACGACAGTTTTCGTAATACCGTATTAAGGCTAATATTGACGCGTTTCAATTAATCATAATTCGGAATAATAAACTTTAAAACCTTTAAAACTTTCAAACCTTTCAAAGGACTTTTTAAAAAGTCGTTCCGCGAAAAAGTTGCGGAAGACTAAAAAGAATGGACGGGAAGACGGCGGTCATAGAAATATCGTTCTGCTCAGGCATCGTGAGGACGGCCGCTGTCAACGGAGAAGAAATTCACCGTGCCGAAACGATGTTGGGGGGACGACTTAGAAGTAGGAACGGGAAGTCGGCCATGATGGGAAGGTCGTTTTGAAATGAACTCTATCGTCTGAAGTGGAGCATAGAGCGACGGAACTACTATCCTACCGCTCTGCTCTACGGATTCCGTTTCTCGCTCTCCGCGATTCGGGGGGGCAGGAGGAAGGACAGGAAGTGCACCGTGCCGAGAGGGTCGTTGAGACAGGAAGTTGGAAGGACGACTTAGCAGGAAGGACGGGAAGTCGACCATGATGGGATAGTTATTTTTCAAAGGGACTGGGGGACCGCCGCTGACTTAGGACAGGAAGTCGGCCATACTGGGAAGGTCGTTTTGAAATGAACTCTATCGTCTCCTTAAGAACAGGCATAGAGCGGCGGGACTTTTTTCTGGCGCTCTGCTCTACGGTTCACGTTTCTCGCTCTCCGTGATCCTGAGTGAAAGCGGGGAGGAGGAGGAGGGGGCGTTTGAGCGACGTCACAGGGTTGCCCTCCCTGTTTTGCTTTTTCCTAAACAATAAAACGACAGGAGAGCAGCCTACCAATATTTCAGGCGCGGTGGAGGTTGGACTAGATGACCTCCCAGGTCCCTTCCGACTCTGTTCATCTGACTTTCCGATGATTTTAAGGAACAAAAGGACCAGGGGAGACAGGAGAGCAGCCTTCCAATATTTGAGGGCAGAGCGGGTTGGACTAGATGACCTCCCAGGTCCCTTCCGACTCTGTTCATCTGACTTTCATCTGATTTTAAGGAACAAAAGGACCAGGGGAGACAGGAGAGCAGCCTTCCAATATTTGAGGGCAGAGGGGGTTGGACTAGATGACCTCCCAGGTCCCTTCCGACTCTGTTCATCTGACTTCATCTGATTTTAAGGAACAAAAGGACCAGGGAAGATAGGAGAGCAGCCTACCAATATTTGAGGGCAGAGGGGGTTGGACTAGATGACCTCCCAGGTCCCTTCCGACTCTGTTCATCTGACTTTCATCTGATTTTAAGGAACAAAAGGACCAGGGGAGACAGGAGAGCAGCCTTACCAATATTTGAGGGCAGAGCGGGTTGGACTAGATGACCTCCCAGGTCCCTTCCGACTCTTTTCATCTGACTTTCATCTGATTTTAAGGAACAAAAGGACCAGGGGAGACAGGAGAGCAGCCTTCCAATATTTGAGGGCAGAGGGGTTGGACTAGATGACCTCCCAGGTCCCTTCCGACTCTGTTCATCTGACTTTCATCTGATTTTAAGGAACAAAGGACCAGGGGAGACAGGAGAGCAGCCTTCCAATATTTGAGGGCGTGGGGGTTGGACTAGATGACCTCCCAGGTCCCTTCCGACTCTTTTCATCTGACTTTCATCTGATTTTAAGGAACAAAAGGACCAGGGGAGACAGGAGAGCAGCCTACCAATATTTGAGGGCGTGGGGGGTTGGACTAGATGACCTCCCAGGTCCCTTCCGACTCTGTTCATCTGACTTTCATCTGATTTTAAGGAACAAAAGGACCAGGGGAGACAGGAGAGCAGCCTACCAATATTTGAGGGCAGAGGGGTTGGACTAGATGACCTCCCAGGTCCCTTCCGACTCTTTTCATCTGACTTTCATCTGATTTTAAGGAACAAAAGGACCAGGGGAGACAGGAGAGCAGCCTACCAATATTTGAGGGCAGGGGGGTTGGACTAGATGACCTCCCAGGTCCCTTCCGACTCTGTTCATCTGACTTTCATATGATTTTAAGGAACAAAAGGACCAGGGGAGACAGGAGAGCAGCCTACCAATATTTGAGGGCAGAGGGGGTTGGACTAGATGACCTCCCAGGTCCCTTCCGACTCTGTTCATCTGACTTTCATCTGATTTTAAGGAACAAAAGGACCAGGGGAGACAGGAGAGCAGCCTACCAATATTTGAGGGCAGAGGGGGTTGGACTAGATGACCTCCCAGGTCCCTTCCGACTCTGTTCATCTGACTTTCATCTGATTTTAAGGAACAAAAGGACCAGGGAGACAGGAGAGCAGCCTACCAATATTTGAGGGCAGAGGGGGTTGGACTAGATGACCTCCCAGGTCCCTTCCGACTCTGTTCATCTGACTTTCATCTGATTTTAAGGAACAAAAGGACCAGGGGAGACAGGAGAGCAGCCTTACCAATATTTGAGGGCAGAGGGGGTTGGACTAGATGACCTCCCAGGTCCCTTCCGACTCGGTTCATCTGACTTTCATCTGATTTTAAGGAACAAAAGGACCAGGGGAGACAGGGGAGCAGCCTACCAATATTTGAGGGCATAGCGGGTTGGACTAGATGACCTCCAGAGCCTTCCGATCTGACTTTCATCATATGACTTTTGCATATGATTTTAAGGAACAAAAGACCAGGGGAGACAGGAGAGCAGCCTACCAATATTTGAGGTCAGAGGGGGTTGGACTAGATGACCTCCCAGGTCCCTTCCGACTCTGTTCATCTGACTTTCATCTGATTTTAAGGAAACAAAAGGAACAGGGGAGAAGGGAGCAGCCTACCAATATTTGAGGGCAGAGGGGTTGGACTTAGAGACGCTCCCAGATCCCTTCCGACTCTTTTCATCTGACTTTCATCTTTTAAGGAACAAAAGAACCAGGGGAGACAGGAGAGCAGCCTACATATTGAGGCTGAGGGGTTGGACTAGATGACTCCCAGGTCCCTTCCGACTCTGTTCATCTGACTTTCATCTGATTTTAAGGAACAAAAGGACCAGGGGAGACAGGAGAGCAGCCTTCCAATATTTGAGGGCAGAGGGGTTGGACTAGATGACCTCCCAGGTCCCTTCCGACTCTGTTCATCTGACTTTCATCTGATTTTAAGGAACAAAAGGACCAGGGGAGACAGGAGAGCAGCCTACCAATATTTGAGGGCAGAGGGGGTTGGACTAGATGACCTCCCAGGTCCCTTCCGACTCTGTTCATCTGACTTTCATCTGATTTTAAGGAACAAAAGGACCAGGGGAGACAGGAGAGCAGCCTACCAATATTTGAGGGCAGAGGGGTTGGACTAGATGACCTCCCAGGTCCCTTCCGACTCTGTTCATCTGACTTTCATCTGATTTTAAGGAACAAAAGGACCAGGGAGACAGGAGAGCAGCCTACCAATATTTGAGGGCAGAGGGGTTGGACTAGATGACCTCCCAGGTCCCTTCCGACTCTGTTCATCTGACTTTCATCTGATTTTAAGGAACAAAAGGACCAGGGAGATAGGAGAGCAGCCTTACCAATATTTGAGGGCAGAGGGGGTTGGACTAGATGACCTCCCAGGTCCCTTCCGACTCTGTTCATCTGACTTTCATCTGATTTTAAGGAACAAAAGGACCAGGGGAGACAGGAGAGCAGCCTACCAATATTTGAGGGCAGAGGGGGTTGGACTAGATGACCTCCCAGGTCCCTTCCGACTCTGTTCATCTGACTTTCATCTGATTTTAAGGAACAAAAGGACCAGGGGAGACAGGAGAGCAGCCTACCAATATTTGAGGGCAGAGGGGGTTGGACTAGATGACCTCCCAGGTCCCTTCCGACTCTGTTCATCTGACTTTCATCTGATTTTAAGGAACAAAAGGACCAGGGGAGACAGGAGAGCAGCCTACCAATATTTGAGGGCAGAGGGGGTTGGACTAGATGACCTCCCAGGTCCCTTCCGACTCTGTTCATCTGACTTTCATCTGATTTTAAGGAACAAAAGGACCAGGGGAGACAGGAGAGCAGCCTACCAATATTTGAGGGCAGAGGGGTTGGACTAGATGACCTCCCAGGTCCCTTCCGACTCTGTTCATCTGACTTTCATCTGATTTTAAGGAACAAAAGGACCAGGGAGACAGGAGAGCAGCCTACCAATATTTGAGGGCAGAGGGGGTTGGACTAGATGACCTCCCAGGTCCCTTCCGACTCTGTTCATCTGACTTTCATCTGATTTTAAGGAACAAAAGGACCAGGGGAGACAGGAGAGCAGCCTTCCAATATTTGAGGGCAGAGGGGGTTGGACTAGATGACCTCCCAGGTCCCTTCCGACTCTGTTCATCTGACTTTCATCTGATTTTAAGGAACAAAAGGACCAGGGGAGACAGGAGAGCAGCCTACCAATATTTGAGGGCAGAGGGGGTTGGACTAGATGACCTCCCAGGTCCCTTCCGACTCTGTTCATCTGACTTTCATCTGATTTTAAGGAACAAAAGGACCAGGGAGACAGGAGAGCAGCCTACCAATATTTGAGGGCAGAGGGGTTGGACTAGATGACCTCCCAGGTCCCTTCCGACTCTGTTCATCTGACTTTCATCTGATTTTAAGGAACAAAAGGACCAGGGGAGACAGGAGAGCAGCCTACCAATATTTGAGGGCAGAGGGGGTTGGACTAGATGACCTCCCAGGTCCCTTCCGACTCTGTTCATCTGACTTTCATCTGATTTTAAGGAACAAAAGGACCAGGGAGACAGGAGAGCAGCCTACCAATATTTGAGGGCAGAGGGGGTTGGACTAGATGACCTCCCAGGTCCCTTCCGACTCTGTTCATCTGACTTTCATCTGATTTTAAGGAACAAAAGGACCAGGGGAGACAGGAGAGCAGCCTCCAATATTTGAGGGCAGGGGGGTTGGACTAGATGACCTCCCAGGTCCCTTCCGACTCTGTTCATCTGACTTTCATCTGATTTTAAGGAACAAAAGGACCAGGGGAGACAGGAGAGCAGCCTACCAATATTTGAGGGCAGAGGGGGTTGGACTAGATGACCTCCCAGGTCCCTTCCGACTCTTTTCATCTGACTTTCATCTGATTTTAAGGAACAAAAGAACCAGGGGAGACAGGAGAGCAGCCTACCAATATTTGAGGGCAGAGGGGGTTGGACTAGATGACCTCCCAGGTCCCTTCCGACTCTGTTCATCTGACTTTCATCTGATTTTAAGGAACAAAAGGACCAGGGGAGACAGGAGAGCAGCCTACCAATATTTGAGGGCAGAGGGGTTGGACTAGATGACCTCCCAGGTCCCTTCCGACTCTGTTCATCTGACTTTCATCTGATTTTAAGGAACAAAAGGACCAGGGGAGACAGGAGAGCAGCCTACCAATATTTGAGGGCAGAGGGGTTGGACTAGATGACCTCCCAGGTCCCTTCCGACTCTGTTCATCTGACTTTCATCTGATTTTAAGGAACAAAAGGACCAGGGGAGATAGGAGAGCAGCCTTCCAATATTTGAGGGCAGAGGGGGTTGGACTAGATGACCTCCCAGGTCCCTTCCGACTCTGTTCATCTGACTTTCATCTGATTTTAAGGAACAAAAGGACCAGGGAGACAGGAGAGCAGCCTTCCAATATTTGAGGGCAGAGGGGTTGGACTAGATGACCTCCCAGGTCCCTTCCGACTCTGTTCATCTGACTTTCATCTGATTTTAAGGAACAAAAGGACCAGGGGAGACAGGAGAGCAGCCTTCCAATATTTGAGGGCAGAGGGGTTGGACTAGATGACCTCCCAGGTCCCTTCCGACTCTGTTCATCTGACTTTCATCTGATTTTAAGGAACAAAAGGACCAGGGAAGACAGGAGAGCAGCCTACCAATATTTGAGGGCAGAGGGGTTGGACTAGATGACCTCCCAGGTCCCTTCCGACTCTGTTCATCTGACTTTCATCTGATTTTAAGGAACAAAAGGACCAGGGGAGACAGGAGAGCAGCCTACCAATATTTGAGGGCAGAGGGGTTGGACTAGATGACCTCCCAGGTCCCTTCCGACTCTGTTCATCTGACTTTCATCTGATTTTAAGGAACAAAAGGACCAGGGAAGACAGGAGAGCAGCCTACCAATATTTGAGGGCAGAGGGGTTGGACTAGATGACCTCCCAGGTCCCTTCCGACTCTTTTCATCTGACTTTCATCTGATTTTAAGGAACAAAAGACCAGGGAGACAGGAGAGCAGCCTACCAATATTTGAGGGCAGAGGGGGTTGGACTAGATGACCTCCCAGGTCCCTTCCGACTCTGTTCATCTGACTTTCATCTGATTTTAAGGAACAAAAGAACCAGGGGAGACAGGAGAGCAGCCTACCAATATTTGAGGTCAGAGGGGGTTGGACTAGATGACCTCCCAGGTCCCTTCCGACTCTGTTCATCTGACTTTCATCTGATTTTAAGGAACAAAAGAACCAGGGAGACAGGAGAGCAGCCTACCAATATTTGAGGGCAGAGGGGGTTGGACTAGATGACCTCCCAGGTCCCTTCCGACTCTTTTCATCTGACTTTCATCTGATTTTAAGGAACAAAAGGACCAGGGGAGACAGGAGAGCAGCCTACCAATATTTGAGGGCAGAGGGGGTTGGACTAGATGACCTCCCAGGTCCCTTCCGACTCTGTTCATCTGACTTTCATCTGATTTTAAGGAACAAAAGAACCAGGGGAGACAGGAGAGCAGCCTACCAATATTTGAGGGCAGAGGGGGTTGGACTAGATGACCTCCCAGGTCCCTTCCGACTCTTTTCATCTGACTTTCATCTGATTTTAAGGAACAAAAGGACCAGGGGAGACAGGAGAGCAGCCTACCAATATTTGAGGGCAGAGGGGGTTGGACTAGATGACCTCCCAGGTCCCTTCCGACTCTGTTCATCTGACTTTCATCTGATTTTAAGGAACAAAAGGACCAGGGGAGACAGGAGAGCAGCCTACCAATATTTGAGGGCAGAGGGGTTGGACTAGATGACCTCCCAGGTCCCTTCCGACTCTGTTCATCTGACTTCATCTGATTTTAAGGAACAAAAGGACCAGGGAAGATAGGAGAGCAGCCTACCAATATTTGAGGGCAGAGGGGGTTGGACTAGATGACCTCCCAGGTCCCTTCCGACTCTTTTCATCTGACTTTCATCTGATTTTAAGGAACAAAGGACCAGGGGAGACAGGAGAGCAGCCTCCCAATATTTGAGGGCAGAGGGGTGGACTAGATGACCTCCCAGGTCCCTTCCGACTCTGTTCATCTGACTTTCATCTGATTTTAAGGAACAAAGGAACAGGGGAACAGGAGAGCAGCCTACCAATATTTGAGGGCAGAGGGGTTGGACTAGATGACCTCCAGGTCCCTTCCGACTCTGTTCATCTGACTTTCATCTGATTTTAAGGAACAAAAGGACCAGGGAGATAGGAGAGCAGCCTTACAATATTTGAGGGCAGAGGGGTTGGACTAGATGACCTCCCAGGTCCCTTCCGACTCTTTTCATCTGACTTTCATCTGATTTTAAGGAACAAAAGGACCAGGGAGACAGGAGAGCAGCCTTCCAATATTTGAGGGCAGAGGGGGTTGGACTAGATGACCTCCCAGGTCCCTTCCGACTCTGTTCATCTGACTTTCATCTGATTTTAAGGAACAAAAGGACCAGGGAAGATAGGAGAGCAGCCTTCCAATATTTGAGGCCGTGGGGGTTGGACTAGATGACCTCCCAGGTCCCTTCCGACTCTGTTCATCTGACTTTCATCTGATTTTAAGGAACAAAAGGACCAGGGAAGATAGGAGAGCAGCCTTCCAATATTTGAGGGCAGAGGGGGTTGGACTAGATGACCTCCCAGGTCCCTTCCGACTCTGTTCATCTGACTTTCATCTGATTTTAAGGAACAAAAGGACCAGGGGAGACAGGAGAGCAGCCTACCAATATTTGAGGGCAGGGGGGTTGGACTAGATGACCTCCCAGGTCCCTTCCGACTCTGTTCATCTGACTTTCATCTGATTTTAAGGAACAAAAGGACCAGGGGAGACAGGAGAGCAGCCTTCCAATATTTGAGGGCAGAGCGGGTTGGACTAGATGACCTCCCAGGTCCCTTCCGACTCTGTTCATCTGACTTTCATCTGATTTTAAGGAACAAAAGGACCAGGGGAGACAGGAGAGCAGCCTACCAATATTTGAGGGCAGAGGGGTTGGACTAGATGACCTCCCAGGTCCCTTCCGACTCTGTTCATCTGACTTTCATCTGATTTTAAGGAACAAAAGGACCAGGGAAGATAGGAGAGCAGCCTTCCAATATTTGAGGGCAGAGCGGGTGGGACTAGATGACCTCCCAGGTCCCTTCCGACTCTGTTCATCTGACTTTCATCTGATTTTAAGGAACAAAAGGACCAGGGAGATAGGAGAGCAGCCTTCCAATATTTGAGGGCAGAGCGGGTTGGACTAGATGACCTCCCAGGTCCCTTCCAACTCTGTTCATGTGACTTTCATCTGATTTTAAGGAACAAAAGGACCAGGGGAGACAGGAGAGCAGCCTTCCAATATTTGAGGGCAGAGGGGTTGGACTAGATGACCTCCCAGGTCCCTTCCGACTCTTTTCATCTGACTTTCATCTGATTTTAAGGAACAAAAGGACCAGGGGAGATAGGAGAGCAGCCTTCCAATATTTGAGGCGCTGGGGGGTTGGACTAGATGACCTCCAGGTCCCTTCCGACTCTGTTCATCTGACTTTCATCTGATTTTAAGGAACAAAAGGACCAGGGGAGATAGGAGAGCAGCCTACCAATATTTGAGGGCAGAGGGGGTGGGACTAGATGACCTCCAAGGTCCCTTCCGACTCTGTTCATCTGACTTTCATCTGATTTTAAGGAACAAAAGGACCAGGGAAGATAGGAGAGCAGCCTTCCAATATTTGAGCGCGGTGGAGGTTGGACTAGATGACCTAGGGCCCGATCGCTCAGACCACCCGGGGAACGGGACATAACAAGGGGGGTCGGAGCGCGCCACAGCAGACAAACAGCGGGGGCGCGCTCCCGATACAGAATATGGCCCCCTATAACCGCCAAATCTGCCTCTCCCGCTCACCGTACTAATAGATTTTATTTCACCCTCCCGGGAACAGCCCCCCATCCTCAACACGGCCCCACCCGACCCCAGCACCTCCCGGCAGCGCTCAGCCCACGGCCCGGTCCCAGCCCCAGGCGGGTTGCCCCCAACCCCCGTCCGGCCACCCCTAACCCCAATAAAAATCTAGATAAAAATTTGGAAAAAATTTCTTGCGGCATATATTTCTGCCTCTCTCTCTGTCTCTCTCTCTTATCTATCTTCCATATATTTCTGCCTCTCTCTCTCTCTCTTTATCTATCATCTATATATTCGGCCTCTCTCTCTCTGTCTCTCTCTCTCTCTCTTATCTATCATCTATATTTCTGGCCTCTCTCTGCTCCTCTCTCTTATCAATCAATATATATATTTCTGCCTCGCTCTTCTGCTGGCGCTGTCTCTTATCTATCATCTATATATCTGCTGCCTCTCTCTCTCTTATCTATCATCTATATATTTCTGCCCTCTCTCCTTATCTTATCATCCATATATTTTTGCCTCTCTCTCTCTCTCTCTCTTTATTATCATCTATATATTCTCTCTCTCTCTCTCTTATCTATCATCTATATATTTCTGCTTCTCTCTCTGTCTCTCTATCTTATCTATCATCTATATATTCTGCCTCTCTCTCTCTCTCTTATCTATAATCTATATATTTCTGCTCTCTCTCTCTCTCTCTTATCTATCATCTATAATTTCGGCCTCTCTCTCTCTCTTCTTATCTATCATCTATATATTCGGCCTCTCTCTCTCTCTTCTCTATCTTATCTATCATATTATTTTCTGCTTCATCTCTCTCTCTCTCTATCTTATAATCTCTATATTCTGCTCTCTCCTCTCTCTCTCTTATCATATCACTATATATTTCTGCCTCTCCTGCTCTCTCTTATCTATCATCTATATATTCTGCCTCTCTCTCTTCTTATCTATCATCTATATATTTTTGCCTCTCTCTCTGTCTCTGTCTCTATCTATCATCATATATTTTTCTCTCTCTCTTACCTATCATCTATATTGTCTCTCTCTCTCTCTTCTCTATCTATCATCTATATATTTCTGCCTCTCTCTCTCTCTATCATCTATATATATTTCTGCCTCTCTCTCTCTCTCTTATCTATCATCTATATATTTCTGCCTCTCTCTCTCTCTCTCTTATCTATCATATATATTTTTCTCTCTCTCTCTCTCTTATCTATCATCTATATATTTCTGCCTCTCTCTCTCTCTCTTTATCTATCATCTATATATTTCTGCCTCTCTCTCTCTCTCTCTTATCTATCATCTATATATTTCTGCCTCTCTCTCTCTCTCTTATCTATCATCCATATATTTTGCCTCTCTCTCTCTCTCTCTTATCTATCATCTATATATTTCTGCCTCTCTCTCTCTCTCTCTTATCTATCATCTATATATTTCTGCCTCTCTCTCTCTCTCTCTTATCTATCATCTATATATTTCTGCTCTCTCTCTCTCTCTTATCTATCATCCATATATTTCTGCTCTCTCTCTCTCTCTATCTATCATATATTTCTGCCTCTCTCTCTCTCTCTTATCTATCATCTATATATTTCTGCTCTCTCTCTCTCTCTTATCTATCATCTATATATTTCTGCCTCTCTCTCTCTTCTCTGTCTCTCTATCATCCATATATTTCTGCTCTCTCTCTCTCTCTCTATCTATCATCTATATATTTCTGCCTCTCTCTCTCTCTCTATCTATCTATATATTTCTGCCTCTCTCTCTCTCTTATCTATCATCTATATATTTCTGCCTCTCTCTCTCTCTATCTATCTATATATTTTCTGCCTCTCTCTCTCTCTATCTTCTATATATATATTTCTGCCTCTCTCTCTCTGTCTCTTATCTATATCATATATATTTTCTGCCTCTCTCTCTCTCTTATCTATCATCTATATTTCTGCCCCTCTCTCTCGCTCTATTATATTTTCTCTATATCTATCTATATATCTATATATTTCTCTCTCTCTCTCTCTCTTATCTATCATCTATATTTTCTTATTCTCTGTCTCTCTCTTATCTATCATATATATTTCTGCCTCTCTCTCTCTTATCTATCATCTATATATTTCTGCTCTCTCTCTCTCTTATCTATCATCTATATATTTCTGCCTCTATCTCTCTCTATTATCTATCATCTATATATTTTGTCTTCTCTCTCTCTTATCTATATCATCTATATATTTCTGCCTCTTCTATCTCTCTTATCTATCATCTATATATTTACTCTCTCTCTCTCTCTCTTATCTATCATATATATTTCTGCTCTCTCTCTCTCTAGTATCTATCATCTATATATTTCTGCCTCTCTCTCTCTCTTATCTATCATCATATATTTTTGCATATCTCTCTCTCTCGCATCATATAATCTATCATCCTTATATATTTTGCCTCTCCTCTCTCTCTTATCTATCATCTATATATTTCTGCCTCTCTCTCTCTCTCTTATTATCTATCTCTATAGTTCTATATTAATATTTGCTCTCTCTCTTACTCATCTATATCTCTCTCTCTATCTATATATATATTTCTGACATCTCTCTCTATTATCATATTATTTCTCTCTAGCCTCTCTCTGTCTCTTATCTTCTCATCTATATATTTTTGCTCTCTCTCTTCTTATCTATCATATTACTCTGTCTCGCTCTCTCTCTTATCTATCATCTATATATATTCTTTCTCTCTCTGTCTCTCTATCTGATCTATATATATATATTTTGCCCTCTCTCTCTCTCTATCTATATCTATATTTCTGTCTCTCTTCTCTATTATATATCTCTCTGGCTTATCTATCATCCATATATTCTGTCTCTCTCTCTTATCTATCATCAATTTTCTGCCTCTCTCTCTCTCTTATATATCATCATATATTTCTGCCTCTCTCTCTGTCTTCTTATCTATCATCTATTATTTGCTCTCTCTCTCTCTCTGTCTTATCTATCATCTATATATAACGTCTGACTCTCGCTCCTCTTATCTATCATACTCATATGTCGGCCTCTCGTCTCTCTCATCTATAATCCATCTATTTCTGTCTCTCTATCTCTCTATCTATATACCGATATCTGCCTCTCTCTCTCTCTTATTCTATCATCCTATATTTTCTCTCCTCCTCTCTCTCTCTATCATACTTATGATTTTGCCTCTCGTTGTATCGATACTATATATATTTTGGTACCTCTATCTCTCTCTTATCGTATCATCTCTATATTCAAAGATCGCCTCTCTCTCTCTGTCTCGTATCTAGCATGATAATATATATATTGTTCTGCCTCTGCTCTCTATCTCTTTAGTATTACATCCATAGATTTTCTGACCCCCCCTCTCTCTCTATTAAATCTAATCTCTCTTCTCTCTCTATCTCTTCATCTATAGAGTCTACTCTATTTCTGCCTTCGCCTCTAAAGGCTGCTATCTCCATCCACAATGCTTGCCATATTTCTCTCTCTCCTTAATATCGATCATTATATAAGTTTCTTACTATTATCTAATTATATATTCTGCCTCTTACTCTGTATCTATCTATCTACTGCCTCTTATTAATCTATATATATTTCTGCTTCTTCTGTTTACCCTCTCATCAATATGATTTTATGACTCTCTCTCTCTATCTTTATTTCTCTATATCCTATAACACCATCAAAAAATATCGACTCTATGTATTCCTTCTTCAACCACTGGATGGCGCTTACAGTTTACTCCTTTGAAAGCGCGAGGAAATCTAAATCCGTTTCAAAATGCTCCAAAAAGGTTTTGTTTTTAAATGTGACTGCTTTTTTTTGGTCACATTATATATTCGGAGCTCTCTCTCTTTTCTTATTATCTCTCTAGATTTCTGCCGCTCTCTCTCTATCTTATATATCATCTGATATGTTTATGACATCTCTCTCTGCTCTCTCTCACTCTCTGCTTATCTATCATCAATATATTCTGCCTCTCTCTCTCTCTGTCTGTTATCCCTTCATTAAGAGTTCTGCCTCTCTTTCTGTCCTCTCTCTTCTCTTATCATCCATATAGTTTGCCTATCTATCGCTCTGTCTCTGATCTATCATATATAGATTTCTACCTCTCTCTCTCTCTTATCTATCATCTCTAGATTTCTGATCTCTATCTCTGTATTTCTTCTCCTTATTGTATCATCTATATATTTTGCCTCTCGCTCTCTCTCTTATCTATCATCCAGAATTTCTGCCCCCCCCTCTCTCTCTCTTATCTATCATCGAGATATTTATGGCCTCCGCTTCTCTATATTATAATCCGATATATTGATGCCTACTGTCTCTCTATATCTATCTCCAATATTTTGCCTCTCTCTCTCTTATATACATCTCTATATTTCTGCCCCTCTCTCTCTCTCTCTTAATATAAATCACATATTTATGACCGCTTTCTCTTCTCTCTTACTATCATCTCATATGTCTGCCTCTCGCTCTCTATCTGCTTAGATCATCTATATATTTCTGCCTACTCTCTCTCTCTAGCTATCATTATAGATTTCTGCCGCTCTCTCCTCTTATCTAGAATAAATATATTTCTGCCTCTTTCTGTCTCTCTCTCTTATATCGCATCCATATATTTCTGCCTCTCTCTCTTCTTTATCTATCTATATATATTTCTGCTCTTCTCTGTCTCTCTCTTCTCTTACTATCGTTACTAAACCTACTAAAATTTTTTCACCCTTTTCTCTCTGTTATCCTTCCTCAACATGGATGGCGCGTAACATTTTTCCTGTGAAAAGTGCCCAGAAAAAATCCCGTTTCAAAAAATGCCCTCCAAAAAGGTTGTGTGGTTTGTAAAATGGATCTGCCGGTACCTTCTTTTATCCCCTAACGACCGTTTTTCGTAAGACCGTGTAGGCTAATATTGGACGCGTTCATTAATCATAATTCGGAATAATAAACTTTAAAACCTTGAAAACTTTCAAACCTGTCAAAGGACTTGTTAACAAAGCGTTCCGCGAAAAAGTTGCGGAAGACTAAAAAGAAGGCGGGGGAAGAAGGCCGCTAGACATATCGTTAGCAGGCC
>CM042840.1:148899892-148934417 GCA_023653725.1 Bungarus multicinctus
CTTTCCGACTCTGTCATCTGAACTTATCAATCTGATTTTCAGGAACAAAGGAACCAGTGGAAGATAGGAGAGCAGCCTACCAATACACGGAGGGCAGAGGAGGGTGGGACGAATGACCCGATCCACGTCCCCTTCCGACTCTTTCACTCTGACGTTCTTCCTGATTTAAGGAACAAAAGTACCAGGGAGACGGAGCGCCGCCTTCCCACTACTTGAGGCCAAGCTGGTGGAATAGATGACCTCCCAGTTCCCTTCCGACTCTGTTCATCTGACTTGCATATGAAGTTTAATGGAACAAAGGACCATATTTGAGGGCAGAGCTGTTTGGGACTAGATGACCCCAGGTCCCCTTATCCGACTCTGTTCATCTGACTTTCCGATTATATTCTTAGGAACAAAGGGACCAGGGAAGATAGGAGAGAAGCCCACCAATAACTTGAGGTGCAGAGGGGGTGCGACAGTGTGACCTCCAAGGTCCTTCCGACTCTGTTCATTCTGACTTTCCTATGATTTTAAGAACAAAATGACCAGGGGAGGCAGGAAGCCAACCTACCAATATTTGAGCGCAGATGGGTGGGACTAGATGACCTCCAGGTCCCTTCCGACTCTGTTCATCTGTACTTTCATCTGATTTTAAGGAACAAAAGGACAGGGGAGACAGGAGATGCAGCCTTCCAGTAATTTGAGGGCAGAGGGGGTTGGACTAGATGACCTCCCAGGTCCCTTCCGACTTGTTCATTTGACTCTTCATCTGATTTTAAGGAACAAAAGGACCAGGGAGACAGGAGAGCCACCTTCCAATATTTGAGGGCAGAGGAGGGTTGGACTAGATGACCTCCCAGGTCCCTTCCGACTCTGTTCATCTGACTTTCCTCTGATTTTAAGGAACAAAAGGACCAGGGGAGACAGGAGAGCCACCTTCCAATATTTGAGGCAGAGGAGGGTTGGACTAGATGACCTCCCAGGTCCCTTCCGACTCTGTTCATTGACTTTCATCTGATTTTAAGGAACAAAAGGACCAGGGAGACAGAGAGCAGCCTTCCGTATTTGAGGGCAGAGGGGGTTGGACTAGATGACCTCCCAGGTCCCTTCCGACTCTGTTCATTGACTTCATCTGATTTAAGGAACAAAAGGACCAGGGGAGACAGGAGACAGCCTTTCGCCTAGATGACCTCAGGTATTCGATTGTTCATCTAGGATTAAGGCAAAAGACGGGAGACAGGGAGCAGGTTTGAGGGGGGGGGTGGACTAGATGACCTCCCAGGTCCCTTCCGACTCTGTTCATTGACTTTCATCTGATTTAAGGAACAAAGGACCAGGGGAGACAGGAGAGCAGCCTTCCAATATTTGAGGGCAGAGGGGGTGGGACTAGATGACCTCCCAGGTCCCTTCCGACTCTGTTCATCTGACTTTCATCTGATTTTAAGGAACAAAAGGACCAGGGGAGACAGGAGAGCAGCCTTCCAATATTTGAGGGCAGAGGGGGTTGGACTAGATGACCTCCCAGGTCCCTTCCGACTCTGTTCATCTGACTTTCATCTGATTTTAAGGAACAAAAGGACCAGGGAGACAGGAGATGCAGCCTTCCAAGTATTGAGGGCAGAGCGGGGTTGGACTAGATGACCTCCCAGGTCCCTTCCGACTCTGTTCATCTGACTTTCATCTGATTTTAAGGAACAAAAGGACCAGGGAGACAGGAGAGCAGCCTTCAGTATTTGAGGGCAGAGGGGTTGGACTAGATGACCTCCCAGGTCCCTTCCGACTCTGTTCATCTGACTTTCATCTGATTTTAAGGAACAAAAGGACCAGGGGAGACAGGAGAGCAGCCTTCCAATATTGAGGGCAGAGGGGGTTGGGACTAGATGACCTCCCAGGTCCCTTCCGACTCTGTTCATCTGACTTCATCTGATTTTAAGGAACAAAAGGACCAGGGGAGATAGGAGAGCAGCCTTCCAATATTTGAGGGCAGAGGGGGTTGGACTAGATGACCTCCCAGGTCCCTTCCGACTCTGTTCATCTGACTTTCATCTGATTTTAAGGAACAAAAGAACCAGGGGAGACAGGAGAGCAGCTTTCCATTATTTGAGGGCCAGCGGGGTTGCACTAGATGACCTCCCAGGTCCCCTTCTGACTATGGTCTGTTTCATCTGACTTTCCCTGATTTAAGTGACAAAATGACGGGGAGGAGACAGGATCGCGCCGCCTTCCATATTTGAGGGCAGAACGGGTTGGACTAGATGACCTCACCATGTCCTTTCCGACTCTGTCATCTGGCTTTCCGATATTTTTAAGGAACAAACTGACCAGGGGAGACAGGAGAGCACCTTCCAACATTTGAGGGCAGAGGGGGTGTTACTAGATGACCCCAGGTCCCCTTCTGACTCTGTTCATCTGACTTTCATCTGATGTTAAGGAACAAAAGGACCAGGGGAGACAGGAAAGCAGCCTTCCAATATTTGAGGGCAGAACGGGTTGGACTAGATGACCTCCAGGGGTCCCTTCTCACTCTCTTCATCTGAGGTTCATCTGATTTTAAGGAACAAAAGAACCAGGGGAGACAGGAGAGCAGCCTACCAATATTTGAGGGCAGGGGGGTTGGACTAGATGACCTCCCAGGTCCCTTCCGACTCTTTTCATCTGACTTTCATCTGATTTTAAGGAACAAAAGGACCAGGGAAGATAGGGGAGCAGCCTACCAATATTTGACGGCAGAGGGGGTGGGACTAGATGACCTCCCAGGTCCCTTCCGACTCTGTTCATCTGAGTTTCCGATGATTTTAAGGAACAAAAGTGACCAGGAAGATAAGCAGAGCAGACTACCAATATTTGAGGGCAGAGGGGGTGGGACTAGATGACCTCCCAGGTCCCTTCCAACTCTGTTCTTCTGACTTTCATCTGATTTTAAGGAACAAAAGGACCAGGAAAGTTAGGAGAGCAGCCTACCAATATTTGAGGGCAGAGCGTGTTGGACTAGATGACCTCCCAGGTCCCTTCCGACTCTGTTCATCTGACTTTCCGATGATATTAAGGAACAAAAGGACCAGGGAAGATAAGAGAGCAGACTACCAATATTTGAGGGCAGAGGGGGTGGGACTAGATGACCTCCCAGGTCCCTTCCAACTCTGTTCTTCTGACTTTCATCTGATTTTAAGGAACAAAAGGACCAGGAAGTTAGGAGAGCATCCCTGAAAAAAAAACCATATTTGAGGGCAGAGCGGGTTGGACTAGATGACCTCCAAGGTCCCTTCCTACTCTGTTCATCTGACTTTCCGATGATTTTAAGGAACAAAGGGACCAGGGGAGAAAGGAGAGGAGCCTTCCAATACTTGAGGGCAGAGCGGGTTGGAATAGATGACCTCCCAGGTCCCTTCCGACTCTGTTCATCTGACTTTCATATGATTTTAAGGAACAAAAGGACAATATTTGAGGGCAGAGCGGGTTGGACTAGATGACCTCCCAGGTCCCTTCCGACTCTGTTCATCTGACTTTCATATGATTTTAAGGAACAAAAGGACCAATATTTGAGGGCAGAGGGGTGGGACTAGATGACCTCCCAGGTCCCTTCCGACTCTGTTCATCTGACTTTCATCTGATTTTAAGGAACAAAAGGACCAGGGGAGACAGGAGAGCAGCCTTCCAATATTTGAGGGCAGAGGGGTTGGACTAGATGACCTCCCAGGTCCCTTCCGACTCTGTTCATCTGACTTTCATCTGATTTTAAGGAACAAAGGACCAGGGGAGACAGGAGAGCAGCCTTCCAATATTTGAGGGCAGAGGGGTTGGACTAGATGACCTCCCAGGTCCCTTCCGACTCTGTTCATCTGACTTTCATCTGATTTTAAGGAACAAAAGGACCAGGGGAGACAGGAGAGCAGCCTTCCAATATTTGAGGGCAGAGGGGTTGGACTAGATGACCTCCCAGGTCCCTTCCGACTCTGTTCATCTGACTTTCATCTGATTTTAAGGAACAAAAGGACCAGGGGAGACAGGAGCGCCGCCTTCCAATATTTGAGGGCAGAACGGGTTGGACTAGATGACCTCACAGGTCCCTTCCGACTCTGTTCATCTGACTTTCCGATGATTTTAAGGAACAAAAGGACCAGGGAAGATAGGAGAGCAGCCTTCCAATATTTGAGCGCGTTGGGGGTTGGACTAGATGACCTCCCAGGTCCCTTCCGACTCTGTTCATCTGACTTTCATCTGATTTTAAGGAACAAAAGGACCAGGAGAGACAGGAGATCAGCCTACCAATATTTGAGGGCAGAGGGGGTGGGACTAGATGACCTCCCAGGTCCCTTCCGACTCTGTTCATCTGACTTTCATCTGATTTTAAGGAACAAAACGACCAGGGGAGACAGGCGCCGCCTTCCAATATTTGAGGGCAGAACGAGTTGGACTAGATGACCTCCCAGGTCCCTTCCGACTCTGTTCATCTGACTTTCCGATGATTTTAAGGAACAAAAGGACCAGGGAAGATAGGAGAGCAGCCTTCCAATATTTGAGGCGGTGGGGGTTGGACTAGATGACCTCCAAGGTCCTTCCGACTCTGTTCATCTGACTTCATCTGATTTTAAGGAACAAAAGGACCAGGGGAGAAGGAGAGCAGCCTTCCAATATTTGAGGGCAGAGGGGGTTGGACTAGATGACCTCCCAGGTCCCTTCCGACTCTGTTCATCTGACTTTCATCTGATTTTAAGGAACAAAAGGACCAGGGGAGAGAGGAGAGCAGCCTTCCAATATTTCGAGGGCAGAGCGGGTTGGACTAGATGACCTCCCAGTCCCTTCCGACTCTGTTCATCTGACTTTCATCTGATTTTAAGGAACAAAAGGACCAGGGGAGAGAGGAGAGCAGCCTTCCAATATTGAGGGCAGAGGGGGTTGGACTAGATGACCTCCAGGTCCCTTCCGACTCTGTTCATCTGACTTTCATCTGATTTTAAGGAACAAAAGGACCAGGGGAGATAGGAGAGCAGCCTTCCAATATTTGAGGGCAGAGGGGGTGGGACTAGATGACCTCCCAGGTACCTTCCGACTCTTTTAATCTGACTTTCATCTGATTATAAGGAACAAAAGGACCAGGGAAGATAGGAGAGCAGCCTTCCAATATTTGAGGGCAGCGGGGTTGGACTAGATAACCTCCCAGGTCCCTTCTGACTCTGTTCATCTGACTTTCATCTGATTTTAAGGAACAAAATGACCAGGGGAGACAGGAGCGCCGCCTTCCAATATTTGAGGGCAGAACGGGTTGGACTAGATGACCTCCCAGGTCCTTTCCGACTCTGTTCATCTGGCTTTCCGATGATTTTAAGGAACAAAAGGACCAGGGGAGACAGGAGAGCAGCCTTCCAACATTTGAGGGCAGAGGGGGTGTGACTAGATGACCTCCCAGGTCCCTTCTGACTCTGTTCATCTGACTTTCATCTGATGTTAAGGAACAAAAGGACCAGGGGAGATAGGGGAGCAGCCTACCAATATTTGACGGCAGAGGGGGTGGGACTAGATGACCTCCCAGGTCCCTTCCGACTCTGTTCATCTGACTTTCATCTGATTTTAAGGAACAAAAGGACCAGGGGAGACAGGAGAGCAGCCTTCCAATATTTGAGGGCAGAGCGGGTTGGACTAGATGACCTCCCAGGTCCCTTCCGACTCTGTTCATCTGACTTTCATCTGATTTTAAGGAACAAAGGACCAGGGAGACAGGAGAGCAGCCTTCCAATATTTGAGGGCAGAGCGGGTTGGACTAGATGACCTCCCAGGTCCCTTCCGACTCTGTTCATCTGACTTTCATCTGATTTTAAGGAACAAAAGGACCAGGGGAGACAGGAGAGCCGCCTTCCAATATTTGAGGGCAGAGCGGGTTGGACTAGATGACCTCCCAGGTCCCTTCCGACTCTGTTCATCTGACTTTCATCTGATTTTAAGGAACAAAGGACCAGGGGAGACAGGAGCGCCGCCTTCCAATATTTGAGGGCAGAGCGGGTTGGACTAGATGACCTCCCAGGTCCCTTCCGACTCTGTTCATCTGACTTTCATCTGATTTTAAGGAACAAAAGGACCAGGGGAGACAGGAGAGCAGCCTTCCAATATTTGAGGGCAGAGGGGTTGGACTAGATGACCTCCCAGGTCCCTTCCGACTCTGTTCATCTGACTTTCATCTGATTTTAAGGAACAAAAGGACCAGGGAGACAGGAGAGCAGCCTTCCAATATTTGAGGGCAGAGGGGGTTGGACTAGATGACCTCCCAGGTCCCTTCCGACTCTGTTCATCTGACTTTCATCTGATTTTAAGGAACAAAAGGACCAGGGGAGACAGGAGAGCAGCCTTCCAATATTTGAGGGCAGGGGGGTTGGACTAGATGACCTCCCAGGTCCCTTCCGACTCTGTTCATCTGACTTTCATCTGATTTTAAGGAACAAAAGGACCAGGGGAGACAGGAGAGCAGCCTTCCAATATTTGAGGGCAGAGGGGGTTGGACTAGATGACCTCCCAGGTCCCTTCCGACTCTGTTCATCTGACTTTCATCTGATTTTAAGGAACAAAAGGACCAGGGGAGACAGGAGAGCAGCCTTCCAATATTTGAGGGCAGAGGGGGTTGGACTAGATGACCTCCCAGGTCCCTTCCGACTCTGTTCATCTGACTTTCATCTGATTTTAAGGAACAAAAGGACCAGGGAGACAGGAGAGCAGCCTTCCAATATTTGAGGGCAGAGCGGGGTTGGACTAGATGACCTCCCAGGTCCCTTCCGACTCTGTTCATCTGACTTTCATCTGATTTTAAGGAACAAAAGGACCAGGGGAGACAGGAGAGCAGCCTTCCAATATTTGAGGGCAGAGCGGGTTGGACTAGATGACCTCCCAGGTCCCTTCCGACTCTGTTCATCTGACTTTCATCTGATTTTAAGGAACAAAAGGACCAGGGGAGACAGGAGAGCCGCCTTCCAATATTTGAGGGCAGAGGGGGTTGGACTAGATGACCTCCAGGTCCCTTCCGACTCTGTTCATCTGACTTTCATCTGATTTTAAGGAACAAAAGGACCAGGGGAGACAGGAGAGCAGCCTTCCAATATTTGAGGGCAGAGGGGGTTGGACTAGATGACCTCCCAGGTCCCTTCCGACTCTGTTCATCTGACTTTCATCTGATTTTAAGGAACAAAAGGACCAGGGGAGACAGGAGAGCAGCCTTCCAATATTTGAGGGCAGAGGGGGTTGGACTAGATGACCTCCCAGGTCCCTTCCGACTCTGTTCATCT
Source organism: Bungarus multicinctus (assembly GCA_023653725.1). Taxonomy (NCBI): domain Eukaryota; kingdom Metazoa; phylum Chordata; class Lepidosauria; order Squamata; family Elapidae; genus Bungarus; species Bungarus multicinctus. The sequence goes on from CM042840.1 coordinate 148,907,143, forward strand.
GACTTTCATCTGATTTTAAGGAACAAAAGGACCAGGGAGACAGGAGAGCAGCCTTCCAATATTTGAGGGCAGGGGGGTTGGACTAGATGACCTCCCAGGTCCCTTCCGACTCTGTTCATCTGACTTTCATCTGATTTTAAGGAACAAAAGGACCAGGGGAGACAGGAGAGCAGCCTTCCAATATTTGAGGGCAGAGGGGGTTGGACTAGATGACCTCCCAGGTCCCTTCCGACTCTGTTCATCTGACTTTCATCTGATTTTAAGGAACAAAAGGACCAGGGGAGACAGGAGAGCAGCCTTCCAATATTTGAGGGCAGAGGGGGTTGGACTAGATGACCTCCCAGGTCCCTTCCGACTCTGTTCATCTGACTTTCATCTGATTTTAAGGAACAAAAGGACCAGGGGAGACAGGAGAGCAGCCTTCCAATATTTGAGGGCAGGGGGGTTGGACTAGATGACCTCCCAGGTCCCTTCCGACTCTGTTCATCTGACTTTCATCTGATTTTAAGGAACAAAAGGACCAGGGGAGACAGGAGAGCAGCCTTCCAATATTTGAGGGCAGGGGGGTTGGACTAGATGACCTCCCAGGTCCCTTCCGACTCTGTTCATCTGACTTTCATCTGATTTTAAGGAACAAAAGGACCAGGGGAGACAGGAGAGCAGCCTTCCAATATTTGAGGGCAGAGGGGGTTGGACTAGATGACCTCCCAGGTCCCTTCCGACTCTGTTCATCTGACTTTCATCTGATTTTAAGGAACAAAAGGACCAGGGGAGACAGGAGAGCAGCCTTCCAATATTTGAGGGCAGAGGGGGTTGGACTAGATGACCTCCCAGGTCCCTTCCGACTCTGTTCATCTGACTTTCATCTGATTTTAAGGAACAAAAGGACCAGGGGAGACAGGAGAGCCGCCTTCCAATATTTGAGGGCAGAGGGGTTGGACTAGATGACCTCCCAGGTCCCTTCCGACTCTGTTCATCTGACTTTCATCTGATTTTAAGGAACAAAAGGACCAGGGGAGACAGGAGAGCAGCCTTCCAATATTTGAGGGCAGAGGGGGTTGGACTAGATGACCTCCCAGGTCCCTTCCGACTCTGTTCATCTGACTTTCATCTGATTTTAAGGAACAAAAGGACCAGGGAGAGAGGAGAGCAGCCTTCCAATATTTGAGGGCAGAGGGGGTTGGACTAGATGACCTCCCAGGTCCCTTCCGACTCTGTTCATCTGACTTTCATCTGATTTTAAGGAACAAAAGGACCAGGGGAGACAGGAGAGCAGCCCTCAAGTATTCGAGGGCAGAGCGGGTTGGACTAGATGACCTCCCAGGTCCCTTCCGACTCTGTTCATCTGACTTTCATCTGATTTTAAGGAACAAAAGGACCAGGGGAGACAGGAGAGCAGCCTTCCCATATTTGAGGGCAGAGGGGGTTGGACTAGATGACCTCCCAGGTCCCTTCCGACTCTGTTCATCTGACTTTCATCTGATTTTAAGGAACAAAAGGACCAGGGGAGACAGGAGAGCAGCCTTCCAATATTTGAGGGCAGAGGGGGTTGGACTAGATGACCTCCCAGGTCCCTTCCGACTCTGTTCATCTGACTTTCATCTGATTTTAAGGAACAAAAGGACCAGGGGAGACAGGAGAGCAGCCTTCCAATATTTGAGGGCAGAGGGGGTTGGACTAGATGACCTCCCAGGTCCCTTCCGACTCTGTTCATCTGACTTTCATCTGATTTTAAGGAACAAAAGGACCAGGGGAGACAGGAGAGCCGCCTTCCAATATTTGAGGGCAGAGCGGTTGGACTAGATGACCTCCAGGTCCCTTCCGACTCTGTTCATCTGACTTTCATCTGATTTTAAGGAACAAAAGGACCAGGGAAGATAGGAGAGCAGCCTTCCAATACTTGAGGGCAGAAGGGGTGGGACTAGATGACCTCCACGGTCCCTTCCGACTGTGTTGATCTGACTTTCATCTGATTTTAAGGAACAAAAGGACCAGGGGAGACAGGAGCGCCGCCTCCAGTATTTGAGGGCAGCGGGTTGGACTAGATGACCTCCCAGGTCCCTTCCGACCTTCATCTGACTTTCATGCTTTTAAGGAACAAAAGGACCAGGGGAGAGGAGAGCCGTTGAGAGGGGGTTGGACTAGATGACCTCCCAGGTCCCTTCCGACTCTGTTCATCGACTTTCATCTGATTTTAAGGAACAAAAGGACCAGGGGAGACAGGAGAGCACATATTTGAGGGCAGGGGTTGACTAGATGACCTCCCATGCCTTCCGACTCTGTTCATCTGACTTTCATCTGATTTTAAGGAACAGAAAGACCAGGGAGAGACAGGAGAGCAGCGTTCCAATATTTGAGGGCAGAGGGGGTTGGACTAGATGACCTCCCAGTCCCTTCCGACTCTGTTCATCTGACTTTCATCTGATTTTAAGGAACAAAAGGACCAGGGAGACAGGAGAGCAGCCTTCCAATATTTGAGGGCATGGGGGTTGGACTAGATGACCTCCCAGGGTCCCTTCCGACTCTGTTCATCTGACTTTCATCTGATTTTAAGGAACAAAAGGACCAGGGGAGAGAGGAGAGCAGCCTTCCAATATTTGAGGGCAGGGGGTTGGACTAGATGACCTCCCAGGGTCCCTTCCGACTCTGTTCATCTGACTTTCATCTGATTTTAAGGAACAAAAGGACCAGGGGAGATAGGAGAGCAGCCTTCCAATATTTGAGGGCGGGGGGTTGGACTAGATGACCTCCCATGTCCCTTCCGACTCTGTTCATCTGACTTTCATCTGATTTTAAGGAACAAAAGGACCAGGGGAGACAGGAGAGCAGCCCTCAAGTATTCGAGGGCAGAGCGGGGTGGACTAGATGACCTCCCAGGTCCCTTCCGACTCTGTTCATCTGACTTTCATCTGATTTTCAGGAACAAAAGGACCAGGGGAGAGAGGAGAGCAGCCTTCCCATATTTGAGGGCGGTGGGGGTTGGACTAGATGACCTCCAAGGTCCCTTCCGACTCTGTTCATCTGGGTTTAATCTGATTTTAGGGAGCAAAAGGACCAGGGGAGACAGAGGAGCAGTCATCCAATATTTGAGGGTGGGGGGTTGGACTAGATGACCTCCCAGGTCCCTTCCGACTCTGTTCATCTGACTTTCATCTGATTTTAAGGAACAAAAGGACCAGAGGAGAGAGGAGAGCAGCCTACCAATATTTTAGGGCAGAGCGGGTTGGACTAGATGACCTCCCAGGTCCCTTCCGACTCTGTTCATCTGACTTTCATCTGATTTTAAGGAACAAAAGGACCAGGGGAGACAGGAGAGCCGCCTTCCAATATTCGAGGGCCGAGGGGGTTGGACTAGATGACCTCTCTGGTCCCTTCCGACTTTGTTCATCTGACTTTCATCTGATTTTAAGGAACAAAAGGACCAGGGGAGACAGGAGAGCCGCCCTCAAGTATTCGAGGGCAGAGCGGGTTGGACTAGATGACCTCCCAGGTCCCTTCCGACTCTGTTCATCTGACTTTCATCTGATTTTAAGGAACAAAAGGACCAGGGGAGACAGGAGAGCAGCCCTCAAGTATTCGAGGGCAGAGCGGGTTGGACTAGATGACCTCCCAGGTCCCTTCCAACTCTGTTCATGTGACTTTCATCTGATTTTAAGGAACAAAAGGACCAGGGGAGAGAGGAGAGCAGCCTTCCAATATTTGAGGGCGGTGGGGGTTGGACTAGATGACCTCCAAGGTCCCTTCCGACTCTGTTCATCTGGGTTTAATCTGATTTTAGGGAGCAAAAGGACCAGGGGAGACAGAGGAGCAGTCATCCAATATTTGAGGGTGGGGGGTTGGACTAGATGACCTCCCAGGTCCCTTCCGACTCTGTTCATCTGACTTTCATCTGATTTTAAGGAACAAAAGGACCAGGGGAGACTGGAGAGCAGTCTTCCAATATTTGAGGGCAGAGCGGGTTGGACTAGATGACCTACAAGGTCCCTTCCATCTCTGCTTAAGGAGGAAAAGGACCAGGGGAGAGAGGAGACAGCCTTCCAATATTTGAGGGCAGAGGGGGTTGGACTAGATGACCTCCAAGGTCCCTTCCGCCTTTGTTCGTCTGAGCCCGCCTCACCTGCTTTCTTGCCTGCCGTCAGCTCCAGGGCGCTGCGGGCGTCGGCGCTGAGCCTCGTGCTGGGGTGGCGCTTGGGCTTGGCGGGCGGCTGGCGGGCGCCCACCGTCCCGTCGGCTTGGCTGCTGCTCTCCACGCTGCCCACCGAGTGGCAGGAGAGGGAGCGGGGCGCCATGCTGCTGGCGCAAGGGTGGGGGGCGTGCTCCTGAGAGGCGGGCATGGTCATGAAGCCCATCCTGAAGTGGCGGCGGAAAGAGGCTACGTCCCGCGCTTTGCCCACGCCGGTCTCTTTGGCCGACCTGCGGGAGAGGAGAGGAGAAGAGGGCAGACGGTCAGTTGGCGTCCTGGACCGTCGGTCTCCCACCTGGGACGGCTTGAAGCCTGGAGGACTTCAACTCCCAGAATTCCCCCCTCCCCCCAGCCGGCTTTAAGCCTGGAGCACTTCAACTCCCAGAATCTGCCCCAGCCGGCTTTAAGCCTGGAGGACTTCCACTCCCAGAATCCTCCCCAGCCAGCTTTAAGCCAGGAGGACTTCGACTCCCAGAATCCTCCCCCACAGCCAGCTTTAATCCTGGAGGAGTTCGACTCCCAGAATCCCCCACAGCCGGCTTTAAGCCTGGAGGACTTCAACTCCCAGAATCCCCCACAGCCGGCTTTAAGCCTGGAGGACTTCGACTCCCAGAATCCTTCCCCACAGCCAGCTTTAATCCTGGAGGACTTCGACTCCCAGAATCCCCCACAGCCGGCTTTAAGCCTGGAGGACTTCGACTCCCAGAATCCTTCCCCACAGCCAGCTTTAATCCTGGAGGACTTCGACTCCCAGAATCCCCCACAGCCGGCTTTAAGCCTGGAGGACTTCGACTCCCAGAATCCTTCCCCACAGCCAGCTTTAATCCTGGAGGACTTCGACTCCCAGAATCCCCCACAGCCGGCTTTAAGCCAGGAGGACTTCGACTCCCAGAATCCCCCACAGCCGGCTTTAAGCCAGGAGGACTTCGACTCCCAGAATCCTTCCCCACAGCCAGCTTTAATCCTGGAGGACTTCGACTCCCAGAATCCCCCACAGCCGGCTTTAAGCCTGGAGGACTTCGACTCCCAGAATCCCCCCAGCCACTTTTAAGCCTGGAGGACTTTGACTCCCAGAATCCTCCCCAGCCGGCTTTAAGCCTGGAGGACTTCGACTCCCAGAATCCCCCCAGCCACTTTTAAGCCTGGAGGACTTCGACTCCCAGAATCCTCTCTAGCCGGCTTTAACCCTGGAGGACTTCAACTCCCAGAATCCCCCCACAGTCTCCTTTAACCCTGGAGGACTTCAACTCCCAGAATCCCCCTCCCAGTCTCCTTTAACCCTGTAGGACTTCAACTCCCAGCATTCTCCATTCAACCCTTCCTGTTGGCTTTTTTCCCCTACTACTCCCTAGAGAGGAGAGATAACAGAGGAAGGGATGACAAGAGAGGAAGCAGGCAGAGAGAGAATTGAACGCTACCAAAGCCGGTTGGGGAATTCTGGGAGTCGGAGTCCCAAAGTCGGATGCTCCTGTCCTAAACATCGAGGGGATCTATTTGTGCTTCCCCGGGAGATCAACGCTCCAGGATCTCAAGCGGTTCGGAGGACATCCGTCGGATGAGCAGGGGTTACCGGAAGTTGGACGTGTGTGCAATTCCACCCCAAGAGTCTTGATTCTCCCCCATAATCCGAGTCTGGGGTCCCAGATCCACCGCATGGGAATCCGTTTCCGGTGCCTCCCCCCCCCCCATCTCGTTCGCCACGGCCTCCATGCCAGTGAAAAGACGGCAGAGAAAGACGTTTCGGCCTCTCGACAAACCCTTTGGGAGCAGTCAGTGGTGGGAGGCAACCGGTTCGTAACGGTTCCCCCGAGCCGGTTGTTAAGTTTTGCTGAGCAGTTTGATGACCTGGTGGTTGGAAGACATGACGAGGGCGGAGAAACGGTTGCTCAACGGAAGCACGGGCGGGCTGGCCGAGGGCCCCTCCGCCCCCACCCCAACCTCTCCTTGGCCCCCCAACCTCTCCTTGGCACCCTGGCAGACGCCGCTGACCGAGGGAAGAAAGTCTCCGCGGCTCCTCCCTGCTCCCGTCAAGCGTGAAATTTGACATACGGGTAGCCATTTTATTTAGTCCTCTTATATATATATATTCATTTTTCTTTCTTTCTCTTTGTTGGTTATGGGGAGGGAGGTGGAGAGAGTTTCAGGATCGGGACCTTCCTAAGGTGGGAGGCCTGGAGGTAGAGAGAGTTGTTTAGGTTAGGTCAGTGGTGGCTAACCATTTGCGCCAGCACCCAGAAGGCAATGCGTTCACCCCCCCCCCCCCCGTGCCCCCCTGCCTATGTACACCCACCGGTCACCCTTACTTGCACGGCGCCTCCCAGCTGATTTCTGCCCCATTGGAGAGTCCTTTTTGGGGCTTCCCAGAGTTTCGACGAAAGCTTTTGCCGCCATCGGCAGGCCGAAAAAAAATTAGGCCCGTTCCATCACCTTCTGGTATTTCCGGAAATGCAGGAAGCGACCCAAACGGGCCTATTTTTCGGCCTGCCGAGGCGGCAGAAGCTTTCGTCAAGCTTCTGGGAGGCTGAAAAAGGCCCGAAAATCAACGGGGAAGTGCGCGCACATGCGTAGCGAAGGTATAAGTTTGCCTGGGGCCAGCGGGCCGGCGCGAACGGCTCTTGTGCGCTGCTTGTGTCACGCGCGCCCCTAGGCTTCCCCATCCCGGGGTTAGCTCGGTAGGCTCTCCTTCCCGCGGGAATGAAAGCTAACCCCAGGCTGAGACTCGGAGGCGGAGATGGACGACGCCAAGGCTGACGTTGATTTCCTTCGATGGGGGGAAACGTGGCTTTTTTGGGGGGGTGGGGGGAGGCCGTTTCTAATTCCCAATATTATGTGGTTGTTGTCAGATCCGGAACGGCAACGGACTTGGGGCGCCCCACTTCGATGCTTTCCTTAAATAAAAGAAATTCGTTTCGGTTCATTTGTTTTTTTTGGGGACGATGGGAACTTGACTCTTTTTCTTTTTAATCCTGTTTGAAGGGGATTTCATCGCTTGGGAATCCTGACGGCTCCATCGCTTGGGAATCCTGACGGCTCCGGAGACAGCGAGCCTCGCCAAGCAGCCGGTCTACCACCCCTCCCCCTCTACCCCCACCCCCCTCCCTCCAGACCCATCGGAGCCCAGTGGGAACCCAGCCCAGGCGAGGAAGAAAGGGGAAGGGGGACGATCCCCACACACCCCCGACCCACCCCCACCCTTGGGGCAGGGCTGGAGGAGGAAGGAAGAAGCCCCCCCACTCCTTTGGACCACCTGATCCCTTCTCCCGGCTTCCCACAACAGACAAAACCGGGTTAATACGGCGTTCCGAGCACATAATGCCCGAATAGCCACAATACAGTCCAGCTAAGCGCTACGGAAATTCACACACAACCGCAACCCCTCCAGAAGCGTCCTAAGTCAGCTTGCTCTTCTCGCGCCACTGAAGACCCCCGAGAGGTAGCAGCCCTCTCCCCCCCACCACCCCAATGGATCAGCCGCCGCCGCCTCCCCCCTCCCACCAGAGTCCCCCCCACCCACCCCCAGACAGGCGTGGGACTGGCTTTCTCCTCTCCCTCCCTCCCCCCAACCACCTTCCCTCCTCTCAGCATCCGTACACGAGGGCCCTTCCCTTCCCGTGGTCCTTCCCTGCCCCTCCCAACTGGCAGGTTTGGGAAGCCGGTCCTCCTTTTCTCTCTCTTCCTCCCCCCCCTCCCCCTCTCCCACCCCCCCCCACCCCCCCGTTGAATTCGCCGGCGTGGAGGGTCCTGGGTACCGAAAGCACGAGGATGCAGCAGGATGCTGGCGGATGGCCCAGCCGTTTCCATGGAAACTGGCTGACCTGCAGGAGAAGGCAACATCAGCCTGCTGGCGCCTTAACCCCTTGCGTGCCGCCGGCTAGGGGGGCGGGGGGGGCGAGACACACACTCACACACACACACACACACACATACACAAGCACGGGAGAGACCGAGGGTCTCCTCGTCCTTCGAGCACCCCCCCGAAAACCCGAAGAGATGTCAAACAAGACAACCCCTCTCTCCTTTCCTCTCCATCTTGGTCGCTTGAAGACGGGTGGACTTCGACTCCCAGAATTCCCCGCCAGCCAAGCAACGAAGGGGAAGGGGAGAGGAGGGGAGGGGCTTGCCCCAGGGCCCAGCAAGGGTGGCACGGGAGGGTCCCAAGCCCTGCCTGGGCACGCCACGCCCCTTAAAACGGAAGAGGGGGTTCGATTCGGTTGGACGAGGTGCGACAACCCTAAAAGTTAAAAAAACCAAACTAAAAATTAAACCCGCCATTCTTGAGTTCGGACCCAAACTTGGTTTCCCAAGGAAACCAAACCCCAAACAGAGAGGATAAGGCAAAAAAACCAAAAACCTTTGAACGAGTCTTGGCGAATTCGGGGTCCGGTTCCGGTTCCGGTTCCAAGGCTGTTTCCAACTCGTGGTCCCCGAGAAGAACGAGCCTTGCCAAGTTTCTCCAAGGCTGCCAAGAACTACAGATAAAAGTTCCTCAACAATAAATCAAAGAGGATTTCAAACGCCAACCAAGATATTCCAAACTTGAAGGGCGAGACCGTCGTTGCTTCCTGCAAAGAACTCCGGTCTCTCAGGCTGGCTTTTATCCCTTAAGGGAAAGGCCCATTATTTTGCAGCTTCGCTCCCGAGTCGCCCGTGGTTGGTGTAGCTGCTCTTTCCTTTGAGCACGGGCTCCTCGGGGCATTCTTCTTCATTGCTGCCAGCCTCCGCGATTTCCGCAGGCAGCACACCCCACTCTCCGATCGTCCTGGCCTCGTCCTGGCATCCGACGCCGGGCCCTCGTCTGTCCGAGGCCTCGTCCGTCCATGCCTGCGGTCGGCGAACCACAACACCCCGATGGGCGTCCTCCCCCAATCCCCCTTCCCCCCCTCCCCTTCCCCCGAGCCACACCGTACTCTGAGGCCTTGTGGGAAAGGCTTGGAAGTCAATGGAGGGCCCGAGGCTTCGGGCCTCCCTCCCCTCACAAGGAGAGAGAGCTGACGTCGCGGCGAGACAGCGGACGTTTCCGGGGTTTCGCGAAAAGTTGTCGGAATCCTGCAGCCGGATGGTAAAAATTGCACCTCAACCGTCCCGAGGAGACGGTTGAATAAGGGGAGCCACCTCCTGTTGATCTCAGGGACATCACAAAGGCCTCCGTTTTAACAACGGAGGGGATTTTCCTTTACAGCTTCCGAGACTTGTCGTTCCCGTTGGACAGAAACTCGGTCCTGCTGACCCAGAGCCCAACCGGGGTCTTTTTCTTGAGCAAAGACTCTTCCTTGGCCTCCGTGAAGGCTTCCCACATGCAAGCCATCCCGGGGGGTGGGGGGGTGGTCTTCTTAACCCCACCTTCTTCAGGAGGGGACCTGGGAAACCCGTGAAGGATTTCGCAGTCACGAAACAGGCTGCTGGTTTCCAGCGCTTCCCTGACCTGCTTCCCTGAAGGGTTGGGTAGTCACCTATCATGGCAGCTTCTGAACCTTGGCAGTTTTGAGATGGGTGGACTTCAACTCCCAGCATTCCCCAGCCAACGCTTAGCAACTTGTGTAGTTACCAATAGAACTTAAAAGACTTGTGTCCTGCTTCGCGGTGCCCCCTCTCAATGGTTTGCGGAGTCAGCCTCTCGCCCAGGGGACCCCAAACTTGGCCACTTGAAGACTCGTGGACTTCAACAGGCAGGGTTGAATGGGGAATTCTGGGAGTTGAAGTCCACAAGTTTTAAAGTTACCAGGTTTGCAGACCCCTGATTTAAGACTTGGTGGACTTCAACTCCCAGAATTCCCCATTCAACCATGCCTGTTGGTGGTTGTTTTTTTTTCCCCTCCTACTCCCTAGAGTGGAGAGAGTGCAGAGGAAGGGACGACAAGAGAGTAAGCAGGCAGATTGCAGAAGAAGGGATGAGAAGAGAGGAAGCAGGGAGATTGCAGAGGAAGGGATGAGAAGAGAGGAAGCAGGCAGATTGCAGAGGAAGGGATGAGAAGAGAGGAAGCAGGCAGATTGCAGAGGAAGGGATGAGAAGAGAGGAAGCAGGAAGATTGCAGAGGAAGGGATGAGAAGAGAGGAAGCAGACAGATTGCAGAGGAAGGGATGAGAAGAGAGGAAGCAGGAAGATTGCAGAGGAAGGGATGAGAAGAGAGGAAGCAGGCAGATTGCAGAGGAAGGGATGAGAAGAGAGGAAGCAGACAGATTGCAGAGGAAGGGATGAGAAGAGAGGAAGCAGGCAGATTGCAGAGGAAGGAATGAGAAGAGAGGAAGCAGACAGATTGCAGAGGAAGGGAGGAGAAGAGAGGAAGCAGGCAGATTGCAGAGGAAGGAATGAGAAGAGAGGAAGCAGACAGATTGCAGAGGAAGGGAGGAGAAGAGAGGAAGCAGGCAGATTGCAGAGGAAGGAATGAGAAGAGAGGAAGCAGACAGATTGCAGAGGAAGGGAGGAGAAGAGAGGAAGCAGGCAGATTGCAGAGGAAGGAATGAGAAGAGAGGAAGCAGGCAGATTGCAGAGGAAGGGATGAGAAGAGAGGAAGCAGGCAGATTGCAGAGGAAGGGATGAGAAGAGAGGAAGCAGAAGATTGCAGAGGAAGGGACGAGAAGAGAGTAAGCAGGTAGATTGCAGAGGAAGGATGAGAAAAGAGGAAGTAAGCAGATTGCAGAGGAAGGGATGAGAAAAGAGGAAGCAGGCAGATTGCAGAGGAAGGGATGAGAAGAGAGGAAGCAGGCAGATTGCAGAGGAAGGGATGAGAAGAGAGGAAGCAGGCAGATTGCAGAGGAAGGGATGAGAAAAGAGGAAGTAAGCAGATTACAGAGGAAGGGATGAGAAGAGAGGAAGCAGGCAGATTGCAGAGGAAGGGATGAGAAGAGAGGAAGCAGGCAGATTGCAGAGGAAGAGATTACAAGAGAGGAAGCAGGCAGATTGCAGAGGAAGGGATGAGAAGAGAGGAAGCAGGCAGATTGCAGAGGAAGGGATGAGAAAAGAGGAAGTAAGCAGATTGCAGAGGAAGGGATGAGAAGAGAGGAAGCAGACAGACTGCAGAGGAAGGGATGAGAAGAGAGGAAGCAGGCAGATTACAGAGGAAGGGATGAGAAGAGAGGAAGCAGGCAGATTGCAGAGGAAGGGATGAGAAGAAAGAGGAAGTAAGCAGATTGCAGAGGAAGGGATGAGAAGAGAGGAAGCAGACAGACTGCAGAGGAAGGGATGAGAAAGAGGAAACAGGCAGATTGCAGAGGAAGGCAGGATGAAGGGAAAAGAGAGGAAGCAGTAAGCAGATTATTGCAGAGGAAAGGGATGAGAGAGAGGAAGTAAGCAGATACAGAGGAAGGGATGAGAAGAGAGGAAGTAGGCAGATTACAGAGGAAGGGAATGAGAAGAGGAAGCAGGCAGATTGCAGAGGAAGGATGAGAAAAGAGGAAGTAGTAAGCAGATTGCAGAGGAAGGGAGAGAAGAGAGGAAGCAGCAGATTGCAGCAGAGGAAGGGATGAGAGGAAGAGGAAGGCAGATTGCAGAGGAAGGGATGAGAAGAGGAAGAAGAGAGAAGCAGATTACAGAGGAAGGGATGAGAAGAGAGGAAGCAGGCAGATTGCAGAGGAAGGTGATGAGAAAAGAGGAATGTAGCAGCAATGCAGGGATTGACAGAGAAAGGCCATGAGAAAGATGAGGAAGGATTCCAATGGAAGAGAGGGGGAAAGCAGATTGCAGAGGAAAGGATGACGAAAGAGCGATGCAGAAGGAAGGGATGCAGAGGAAGGGATGAGAAAGAGGAGGCAAGCAGAAGCAGATTGCCGAGAAGAGCAGGCGGGGGGATGAGAGAGGAGGAAAGCAGATTGTCCAGAGGAAGAGGATAGGAAAGAGGAATCCGCAGCAGATTGCAGAGGAGCAGGGAAGAGGAGAGAGATTACAGAAAGCAGATGATAAAGAGGAAGTGAGCAGGTTGCAGAGGCAAAGGGATGTAATATAAGCCGAAGAGAGGAAGGAAGCCAGATGCAGAGGAAGAGAGGAAGCAGGCAGATTGCAGAGGAAGGGATGAGGAAAGCAGATTGCAGAGGTACAGGAGAGGACAGCAGATTGCAGAGGAAGGATGAGAAAAGAGAGAAGCAGATTGCAGAGGAAGGATGAGAAGAGAGTAAGCAGCATATTGCAGAGGAAGGGATGAGAAAGAGGAAGCAGCAGATTGCAGAGGAAGGGATGAAAGAGAAGAAGCAGATTGCAGAGGAAGGGATGAGAAAAGAGGGTAAGCAGATTGCAGAGGAAGGGATGAGAAGAGAGGAAGCAGGCAGACTGCAGAGGAAGGGATGAGAAGAGAGGAAGCAGGCAGATTGCAGAGGAAGGGATGAAAAGAACAGAAGCAAGCAGATTGCAGAGGAAGGGATGAGAAAGAGGAAGTAAGCAGATTGCAGAGGAAGGGATGAGAAGAGGGCAGATTGCGACGGGATGGAAAAGAGGCAAAGCAGCAGATTACAGAGGAGGGATGAGAAAGAGGAGCAGGCAGATTGCAGAGGGAAGGGGATACAGAGGAGAAAAGAGGACAAGCAGATTGCAGAGGAAGGATGGGTGGAAAAGAGGAAAGAGAGGATTGCAGAGGAAATCAGGCAGATTGCAGAGGAAGGGATGAGAAGAGAGGAAGCAGGCAGATTGCAGAGGAAGGGATGAGAAGAGAGGAAGCAGGCAGATTACAGAGGAAGGGATGATGAAGAAAAGAGGAAGCACGGCAGATGCAGAAGGAAGGAGAGAAGGAGAGGAAGCAGGCAGATTGCAGAGAAGGGATGAGAAGAGAGGAAGCAGGCAGATTGCAGAGGAAGGGATGAGAAAAGAGGAAGTAAGGGCAAGAAGTAAGATTGCAGAGGAAGGGATGAGAAAAAGAGAGGAAAGCAGGAGCAAGATTGCAGAAGGAAGGGATGAGAAAGGGAGAGGAAGCAGCATGCAGATTGCAGAGGAAGGGATGAGATTTGCAGCGAGAGAGGAAGCAGCAGATTGCAGAGGAAGGGATGAGAAAAGAGGAAGTAAGCAGATTGCAGAGGAAGGGATGAGATTAAAAAAGGAGGAAGCAGGCAGATTGCAGAGAGGAAAGAGGCAGATTGAGAAAGAGAGGATAGCAGGCAGATTGCAGAGGAAGGGATGACGAAGAAAAAGAGGAAGCAAGCAGATTGCAGAGGAAGGGATTGAGAAAAGAGGAAGCAGCAGATTGCAGAGGAAGGGATGAGAAAGAGAGAGGGAAGCAGAAGCACAGAAGATTGCAGAGGAGGGATGAGAAGAGGAGCAAGCAGATTGCAGAGGAAGGGAGAGAAGAGGGAAGAAGGCAGATTGCAGAGGAAAAAGGGATGCAGAGGAAGCAAAGAGAGGAAGCAAGCAGATTGCAGAGGAAGGGATGAGAAAGAGAGGAAGCAGACAGATTGCAGAGGAAGGGATGAAGAAAAGAGAGCAAGCAGATTGCAGGGAGGAAGGGAGGGAGAAAGAAAAGGGAAGAAGCAGATTGCAGAGGAAGGGATGAGAAAAGAGGAAGCAGCAGATTGCAGAGGAAGGGATGAGGAAAGAGGAAGCAAGCAGATTGCAGAGGAAGGGATGAGAAAAGAGGAAGCAGGCAGATTGCAGAGGAAGGGATGAGAAAAGAGGAAGCAGGCAGATTGCAGAGAGAGGAAGGGATGAGAAAGAGGAAGCAGCAGATTGCAGAGGAAGGGATGAGAAAAGAGAGGAAGCAAGCAGATTGCAGAGGAAGGGATGAGAAAAGAGGAAGCAGGCAGATTGCAGAGGAAGGGATGAGAAAAGAGGAAACAGGCAGATTGCAGAGGAAGGGATGAGAAAAGAGGAAGCAGGCAGATGAGAAAATGCAGAGGAAGGGATGAGAAAAGAGGAAGCAAGCGATTGCAGAGGAAGGGATGAGAAAAGAGGAAGCAGGCACATTGCAGAGGAAGGGATGAGAAAAGAGGAAGCAGGCAGATTGCAGAGGAAGGGATGAGAAAAGAGGAAGCAGGCAGATTGCAGAGGAAGGGATGAGAAAAGAGGAAGCAAGCAGATTGCAGAGGAAGGGATGAGAAAAGAGGAAGCAGCAGATTGCAGAGGAAGGGATGAAAAGAGGAAGCAGCAATTGCAGAGGAAGGGATGAGAAAAGAGGAAGCAGAGCAGATTGCAGAGGAAGGATGAGAAAGAGAGGAAGCAGGCAGATTGCAGAGGAAGGGATGAGAAAGAGAGGAAAGCAGATTGCAGAGGAAGGGATAGAAAAGAGGAAGCAGCAAGCAGATTGCAGAGGAAGGGATGAGAAAAGAGAGAGCAGAGAGAGGAAATTGCAGGCAGATTGCAGAGGAAGGGATGATAAAAGAGGGAAGCAAGCAGATTGCAGAGGAAGGGATGAGAAAAGAGGAAGCAAGCAGATTGCAGATGAAGGGATGAGAAAGAGTAAGCAAAGATTGCATAGGAAGGAAGGGAGAAAAGAGGACAAGGCAGATTGCAGAGGAAGGGATGAGAAAAGAGGAAGCAGGCAGATTGCAGAGGAAGGGATGAGAAAAGAGGAAGCAGGCATATTGCAGAGGGAAGGGATGAGAAAAGAGGAAGCAAAGCAGATTGCAGAGGAAGGATGAGAAAAGAGGAAGCAAGCAGATTGCAGAGGAAGGGATGAGAAAAGAGGAAGCAGGCAGATTGCAGAGGAAGGATGAGAAAAGAGGAAGCAGCAGATTGCAGAGGAGGGATGAGAAAAGAGGAAAGGCAGATTGCAGAGGAAGGGATGAGAAAGAGGAAGCAGCAGATTGCAGAGAAGGGATGAGAAAAGAGGAAAGCAAGGCAGATTGCAGCGGAAGGGATGAGAAAAGAGGAAACAGGCAGATTGCAGAGGAAGGGATGAGAAAAGAGGAAGCAAGCAGATTGCAGAGGAAGGGATGAGAAAAGAGGAAGCAAGCAGATTGCAGAGGAAGGGATGAGAAAAGAGGAAGCAGGCAGATTGCAGAGGAAGGGATGAGAAAAGAGGAAGCAGCAGATTGCAGAGGAAGGGATGAGAAAAGAGGAAGCAAGCAGATTGCGAGGAAGGGATGAGAAAGAGGAAGCAGCAGATTGCATGAGAAAGAGGAAGGCAGATTGCAGAGGAGGGATGGAAAGAGGAAGCAAGCAGATTGATGAGAATAGGAAGCAGGCAGATTGCGAAGAGCGGATAACAGGCAGATTGCAGAGGAAGGGATGAGAAAAGAGGAGCAGGCAGATTGCAGAGAAAGGGATGAGAAAAGAGGAAGCAGCAGATTGCAGAGGAAGGGATGGGAGAAAAAGGAAGCAGGCAGATTGCAGAGGAAGGGATGAGAAAAGAGGAAGCAGGCAGATTGCGAGGAAGGGATGAGAAAAGAGGAAGCAAGGCAGATTGCAGAGGAAGGGATGGCAGATTGCAGAGGAAGGATGAGAAAAGAGGGAAGCAAGATTGCAGAGGAAAGGGATGAGAAAAGAGGAAGCAGGCAGATTGCAGAGGAAGGGATGAGAAAGAGGAAGCAGGCAGATTGCAGAGGAAGGGATGAGGAAAAGAGGCAGCAGGCAGATGCAGAGGAAGGGATGAGAAAGAGAGGGAAGCAGCAGATTGCAGAGGAAGATGAGAAAGAGGAGGCAGATTGCAGAGGAAAGGGATGAAAAGAGGAAGCAGGCAGATTGCAGAGGAAGGGATGAGAAAAGAGGAACAGGCAGATTGCAGAGGAAGGGATGAGAAAAGAGGAAGCAGCAGATTGCAGAGGAAGGGATGAGAAAAGAGGGGGGCAGATGCAGAGGAACAGAGGAAGGGATGAGAAAAGAGGAAGCAGCAGATTGCAGAGGAAGGGAGAAAGAGGGATGAGAAAGCAAGCAGATTGCAGAATGAGAAAAGAGGAGCATTGCTGAAAAAGATGAAGCAGGCAGATTGCAGAGGAAGGCAGATGAGAGGAAAGAGAAGGCAGATTGCACGCAGATTGCAGAGGAAGGGATGAAAAGAGGAAGGCAGATTGCAAGGATGAGAAAAGAGGGCAGGCAGATTGCAGGCAGAGGAAAGGCAGATTGCAGAGGAGGGATGAGAAAAGAGGAAGCAGCAGATTGCAGAGGAAGGGATGAGAAAAAGAAAGTCAGATTGCAGAGGAAGGGATGAGAAAAGAGGAAAGCGGAAGCAGGCAGATTGCAGAGGAAGGATGAGGAAAAGAGGGAAACAGGCAGATGGCAGAGGAAGGGATGAGGAAAGAGGAAAGCAAGCAGATTGCAGAGGAAGAGATGACAAGAGAGGAAAGCATGGCAGAGAGTTGAAGTCCTAGCGAAGCCGGCTGGGGGAATTCTGGGAGTTGAAGTCCACCAATCTTAAATAGTGGCAAGTTTGGAGGCCTCTGTTTCTGCCCTCTCCCCTCCTCCTCCCCCAATCATCTGGGTCCTCATTTTACCAACCTGGGAAGGACGGAAGGCTGAGTCAACCTGGAGCCGGTTGAGGATCGAACAGCCGGCAGTCGGCAGAGTCAACCTGCAACGCTGCATTCTAACCCCCCCGTCCCCATGGCTCTTAATGACTTATTCTTCATCGTTCGCTAACCCTGCTACCGACTGGCTACCCTTTGAGGTTCCCCCCACCCCCACAACCTCGGGTCTGTGGTGCTGGTGGTGACCCAAAGGGGCGTGGCACAAATGTAACCCCGTCCCAGAACGCGAAGAGTCCCATAATAATAATAATAATAATAATAATATAATAATAATAAATAATAATAATAATAATAATACATAATAATAATAAACTAATAATTAAGTCCTAATGCTACTGCTAATAATAATAATAATAATAAAATCAAAATAATATAATGCTAATGCTATGCTAATAATTAATAATAAAATAATATGCTAAGGCTAATAATAATAATAATGCCTAATAATAATACATATTAATGCTAATGCTAACGCTATATAATACATAAATAATAATATAATAGCTAATGCTAATGCTAATAATAATAATAATAAAATAATATGCTAAATGCTAATAATATAATAATAATAAATAATAATAATAATAATAATATAAATAATGCTAATGCTAATGCTATGCTATAATTAATAATAAATAAATAAGGCTAATGCTAATGCAATGCTATATAACTGCTAATTGCTATATCTGCATAATATATGCTAAGCTAATATAATATAATAAAATACTAATGCTAATGCTAATGCGAATAATAATAATGCTAATAATAATAATAATAATAAAATGCTAATGCTAATGCTAATAATAATGCTAATAATAATAATGCTAATGCTAATAATCATAATAATAATGCTAATGCTAATGCTAATAATAATAATAATGCTAATGCTAATAATAATAATAAAAATAATAATGCTAATGCTAATAATAATAATAATAAACAATAATAATAATATAATAATGCTAATACTAATGCTAATAATAATAATAAAATAATAATGCTAATGCTAATGCTAATAATAATAATAAATAATAATGCTAATGCTAATGCTAATAATAATAAAATGCTAATGCTAATGCTAATAATAATAATAATGCTAATAATAATAAATAATAATGCTAATGCTAATAATAATAATAATAATAAAATAATAATGCTGCTAATGCTAATAATAAAAAAATAATAATGCTAATGCTAATAAATAATAATAATAATAATATAATAATGCTAATACTAATGCTATGCTAATGCTAATAATAATAATAATGCTAATGCTAATGCTAATAATAATAAAATAATAATGCTAATGCTAATGCTAATAATAATAATAATAAAATAATAATGCTAATGCTAATGCTAATAATAATAATAATAAAATAATAATGCTAATGCTAATGCTAATAATAATAAAAAAATAATAATGCTAATGCTAATGCTAATAATAATAATAATAAAATAATAATGCTAATGCTAATGCTAATAATAATAAAATGCTAATGCTAATGCTAATAATAATAATAATAATAATATAATGCTAATGCTAATGCTAATAATAAAATAATAATGCTAATGCTAATAATAATAAAATAATAATGCTAATGCTAATAATAATAATAATAATAAAATAATAATGCTAATGCTAATAATAATAATAAATATTTATTTATATAACGCTCCTCTCCCAAAGGACTCGGAGCGGTGCACAGCTATACAATTAAAACAATAAATATGTGAAAAATTAAAACTAAATTAAATTAAGACCCTGGCTGTAATCAGTTAAAACCCCTCCCTAAAACCCTAAAATTTAAGATAAAATTAAAACACCCAAATCTAAAAAAATCAGCCCAAGCTGACCTGGTCAAAAAGCCAGGTTTTTCAAGTCTCCAACTTTTCCTCCAGCGTCCAGAGTTACCCTTCGGCCGGAGAGGGGAAAAAAAAACAAAACTCTCCCAGGAACAGCCTTTGAACGGCAGAAAATTCAGTCCAAAACAAGGTCAACTCCAAGGGTAACTTCAAATCCACACCAAACTCTGGAACGAATTATCCCCCCCCCCCCCCCCCGGAAATGAGGACCATCCCTGATCTGCTGACCTTCCGCCGTACGTTGAAAACTTCATTTATTTCAGCAAACCGGTCTGGCCTAGGGGTTTTTTTTAATTTTTTTTTTCAATCTGGTTTTCATCTTTCTTAATTCCCTTCTTTTTCATCTTTGGAAGAGCCCAAGGTATTTAAATTCTTGTAATTTGTAAATATTGTATTTGTGTTTTATACGTGCATTTTTATTCTGGCTTGTTCAACCCGCCCCGAGTCCCTTTGGGAGAGGGGGGGGGCGGTATATAAATTCAAATAAATAAAATAAAATAACTAAATAAATAACTAAATAAATAAATAAACTTAAGCTGCAGCGAATAACTGGAAGGAATTGCAGGCTTGAAAAGCCAGGGAAAGACACGCGGTTGGGAAGACGCCGGGAATCCCGAGAAGACACCAATTAAACTCCCGATTTGCTCCCAACAACTTCCCCTTTTTTTTTAAACCCTTGTGTTCCCAGCTGCCGCTCAGGAAGGGAATCAGGGCCCTTTCCTCCCCTCCGTAAGCCACCTTGCTCCCTCGCGATGCCCTAGGATGAAGAGGGGTGGGTGGGTGGGTGGGCTGGGCCTGGGTCTTCTTCTCTGAACTTCCTTCCCTCTCCGAAATCAGATTCTGACCGGGGGCATGGCAGGTGGATGCCCCCCCCCCCCACACATCCACGTTGCCACACCCGCGACGATGACCTCACGAGACCCATTTCAACCCCCCCCCCCCTCCTTTGCCTCGGGGCTCCCTTGCCTGTTGAATTTCAGCCTAAAACTGGAACCTAGTAGCCCGCTGGATTGTTTTCTAGGGAGACCGGCACCCTTAAACCATGATAGCTTGTTGGGGGGGGAGGGTTTGGGGAAAGCTTTTGAGGCGTGCCCAGCTTAAGAGTCGAAGGTCGACTCTATCGATCTACAAGCGAAACGCCACTCGTGCATCATCGCGGCATCTCAAGCGTTTTAACGCTTGCAGGAATGTCGTAAACGATCGTTTAGGCCAAGGCTCTTCCAACTCGGCAGCTTTCAAGACTGGTGGACTTCCAACTGTCCCAGAATTCCTGAGCTGACCTGACTGGAAGAGGAGGAGGAGGAATTCTGGGAGTTGGAGTCCACAAGTCTTAAAAGATGTCAAGTTTGAAGACCCCTGGTCTATCTGTCTGTCTGTCTGTCTGTCTGTCTGTCTATCTATCTATCTATCTATCTATCTATCTATCTATCTATCTATCTATCTATCTATCTATCTCTATCCTATATCTATCTATCTCTATCCTATATCCATCCATCCATCCATCCATCCATCCATCCATCTATCTATCTATCTATCTATCTCTCTATATATATCCTATATCTATCTATCTATCTATCTATCTATCTATCTATCTATCTATCTATCTATCTATCTATCTATCTATCTATCTATCTACCTATTTACCTACCTACCTATGCATCTATCTATCTATCTATCTATCTATCTCTATCCTATATCTATCTATCTCTATCCTATATCCATCCATCCATCCATCCATCCATCCATCCATCTATCTATCTATCTATCTATCTATCTATCTATCTATCTCTCTATATATATCCTATATCTATCTATCTATCTATCTATCTATCTATCTATCTATCTATCTATCTATCTATCTATCATCTATCTATCTATCTATCTATCTATCTATCTATCTCTCTATATATATCCTATATCTATCTATCTATCTATCTATCTATCTATCTATCTATCTATCTATCTATCATCTATCTATCTATCTATCTATCTATCTATCTATCTATCTATCTACCTACCTACCTACCTACCTACCTACCTACCTACCTACCTATCTATCTATCTACCTACCTACACATTTATCTATCTATCTATCTATCTATCTATCTATCTATCTATCTATCTATCTATCTATCTATCTACCTATCATCGATCTATCATCTATCATTCTATAGTTATCTATCATCTATCTTTCTATAATTATATCTATCTATCTATCTATCTATCTATCTATCTATCTATCTATCTATGTATCATATATCTATCTATCATCTATCTCTATCAATCATTTAGTTTCTATCTATCTATCTATCTATCTATCTATCTATCTATCTATCTATCTATCATCTATCATTCTATAGTTATCTATCATCTATCTATAATTATCTCTATCTATCTATCTATCTATCTATCTATCTATCTATCTATTATATCTATCTATCTATCATCTACCTCTATCAATCATTTACAGTATCTATCTGTTCTATCTATCTGTTCTATCTATCTGTTCTATCTATCTATCTATCTATCTATCTATCTATCTATCTATCTATCTATCTATCTATCTATCTATCTATCTATCTACCTATCTATCTTCCTATAGTTATCTACCTATCATCTATCTCTATCAATCATGTACAGTATATCTGTCTATCTATCCTATCTTGTCATCGATCTCGAGCGTCTTCCCGCTTGACAGCTTGAAGACCGGCGGACTTCCAACTGTCCCAGGATCCCTGAGCTGACCTGACAGGAGGAGGAATTCTGGGAGTTGGAAGCCCACCAGCCTTTCAA
Organism: Bungarus multicinctus; assembly: GCA_023653725.1. Lineage (NCBI taxonomy): Eukaryota > Metazoa > Chordata > Lepidosauria > Squamata > Elapidae > Bungarus > Bungarus multicinctus. The sequence continues at coordinate 148,928,360 of CM042840.1, forward strand.
GCTGTCCAGTGGGAAGACCCCTGATTTATGCCATGGTCAGCAGTCCAGCCCTTCTGGACAGTGGAACAGGCAGCCTGTCAGTTAAAGCCATAACAAAGCAAATACATATTTCTATTTATTGTTAGTTATAACCTGTATTTTTATTGCAGTGTTATTGTGACTTTGCACCTGTGAGTATGTGTGTGTTTGCTTGTGTGTGTGTGTGTAAATGTGTGTGGATATATGTATCTGTGTGTGTGTTTGTGAGTATATATATGTGTGTGGGTGTATATGTGTGTGTGTATATGTGTGTGAGTGTATATATGTGTGTATGTGTGTGTGAGTGTATATATGTGTGTATGTGTGTGTGAGTGTATATATGTGTGTATGTGTGTGTGAGTGTATATATGTGTGTGCGTGTATAAATATGTGTATCTGTATCTGTATATATATCTCTGGGTGTGTGTGTCTGTATATGTACGTGAGGATAAATATATATGTCTTTGTGTGTGTGTGTGTAAACGTATATGGATATATGTGTGTGTGTATATATATGTATGTGTGTATGTTTGTGAGTATATATATATATGCGTGTGTGTGTATATGTGTGTATATGTGTCAGTGTATATATGTGTGTATGTGTGTGTGAGTGTATATATGTGTGTGCGTGTATAAATATGTGTATCTGTATCTGTATATATATCTCTGGGTGTGTGTGTCTGTATATGTATGTGAGTATAAATATATATGTCTGTGTGTGTGTAAATGTATGTGGATATGTGTGTGTGTATATATATGTGTGTGTGTGTGTATGTTTGTGAGTATATATATGTGTATGTGTGTATATATGTGTGTGTGAGTATATATATAAGTGTGTGTATATAAATATGTGTATCTGTATCTGTATATATATACCTCTGGGGGGGTGTCTGTATATGTATGTGAGTATAAATATATATGTCTGTGTGTGTGTAAATGTATGTGGATATATGTGTGTGTGTATATATATATGTGTGTGTGTATGTTTGTGAGTATATATATATATATATATATATATATCTATGCGTGTGTGTGTATATGTGAGTATATGTGTCAGTGTATATATGTGTGTATGTGTGTGTGAGTGTATATATATGTGTGTGTGTAAATATGTGTACCTGTATCTGTATATATATATATCTCTCTGGGTGTGTGTGTCTGTATATGTACGTGTGTATAAATATATGTCTCTGTGTGTGTGTAAATGTATGTGGATATGTGTGTGTGTATATATATGTGTGTGTGTGTGTATGTTTGTGAGTATATATATGTGTGTGTGTGTATATGTGTCAGTGTGTATATATGTGTGTGTGAGTATATATATAAGTGTGTGTATATAAATATGTGTATCTGTATCTGTATATATATATCTCTGTGTGTGTGTGTCTGTATATGTACGTGTGTATAAATATATATGTCTGTGTGTGTGTAAATGTATGTGGATATATGTGTGTGTGTATATATATATATATGTGTGTGTATGTTTGTGAGTATATATATATATATGTGTGTGTGTGTGTGTATATGTGTCAGTGTGTATATATGTGTGTGTGAGTATATATATAAGTGTGTATATATAAATATGTGTATCTGTATCTGTATATATATATCTCTGTGTGTGTGTGTCTGTATATGTACGTGTGTATAAATATATATGTCTATGTGTGTATAAATGTATGTGGATATATGTGTGTGTGTATATATATATGTGTGTGTATGTTTGTGAGTATATATATATATATGTGTGTGTGTATATGTGTCAGTGTGTATATATGTGTGTGTGAGTATATATATAAGTGTGTATATATAAATATGTGTATCTGTATCTGTATATATATATCTCTGGGTGTGTGTGTCTGTATATGTACGTGTGTATAAATATATATGTCTATGTGTGTGTAAATGTATGTGGATATATGTGTGTGTGAGTATATATATAAGTGTGTATATATAAATATGTGTATCTGTATCTGTATATATATATCTCTGGGTGTGTGTGTCTGTATATGTACGTGTGTATAAATATATCTGTCTATGTGTGTGTGTGTGTATATGAGTGTGTATATAAATAAATATATCTATATAAAAACGAAATTCCCCTCACGCATCACCACCAAATCTCCAGAACCGTCAAGCCTACAAACTTGATATTTGGCCCTTAGGTTCCTCTTGTCTTCTAGGGGCTCCCTAAGAAAGGATTTTTCAAAATGACCATCAGAGTATTAAATATTTCCTATATTATGATGATGATGATGATGATGATGATGATGGTGATGATGATGATGATTAACACGCTCTGATGCTCAGCAGTTCAACTCCCCCTCCCCCACCTGAAAAAAAAGCAATCTCTTCCCAATGCAAAACCCAAGCAGAGGGGGGAGGAGGTTCAGTTTCCCAAGCCGCTTTGGTCCAGAAACAGTTGAGCTAAGGCACGCCCGGGCTCCTTGCTGTCTGCGCCTTGCTCACCCAGCAAATACCGTTTCCGTTGCCAAACAGCCCTCCTTCCTTCCCACTGGCCTCGCCCCTCACAATTTTGTGATCCAATTTTGTATACAGAGAGCATTTGCAAAAAGACAAATTCCTTGTGTGTCCAATCACACTTGGCCAATAAAGTATTCTATTTCTATTTCTATTTCTATTCTATGATAGATAGATAGATAGATAGATAGATAGATAGATAGATAGATAGATAGATAGATAGATAGATAGATAGATAGATAGATAGATAGATAGATAGATAGATAGATAGATAAATAGATAGATAGATAGATAGATAGATATTTTCTTTATGTACACTGAGAGTATTTACATCAAGACAAATTTCTTGTGTGTCCAATTACACTTGGCCAATAAAGTATTCTATTCTGTTCTATTCTATTCTATTCTATTCTATTCTATTCTATTCTATTCTATTCTATTCTATTCTATTCTATTCTATGATAGATAGATAGATATTTTCTTTATGTATACTGAGAGTATTTACACCAAGACAAATTCCTTGTGTGTCCAAACACCCTTGGCCAATAAAGTATTCTATTCTATTCTATTCTATTCTATTCTATTCTATTCTATTCTATTCTATTCTATTCTAATTCTAATTCTATTCTAATTCTATTCTATTCTTATTCTATTTCTATTTCTATTCCTATTTCTATTCCTATTCCATTCTAATTCTAATTCTAATTCCAATTCCATCTATTCTATTCTATTCTATTCTATTCTATTCTATTCTATTCTATTCTATTCTATTCTATTCTAATTCCATCTATTCTATTCTATTCCTATTCTAATTCCACTATTCTCTATTCTATTCCTATTCTATTCTAATTCCAATTCCATCTATTCTATTCTAATTCCACTATTCTCTATTCTATTCTGTATTCTATTCTAATTCCATTCTATTCTCTATTCTATTCTAATTCTAATTCTATTCTATTCCTATTCTATTCTAATTCCAATTCCATCTATTCTATTCTATTCTATTCTATTCTAATTCCAATTCCATCTATTCTATTCTATTCTATTCTATTCTATTCTATTCTATTCTATTCTAATTCCACTATTCTCTCTATTCTATATTCTATTTTATTCTAATTCCATTCCATTCTCTATTCTCTATTTTATTCTATTCCTATTCTATTCTAATTCCAATTCCATCTATTCTATTCTATTCTATTCTAATTCCATTCTATTCCCTATTCTATTCTATTCTTATTCTATTTTCTATTTCTATTCTATTCTTAACGCTTCAGAGCTGGCCATGCATTTCAAAGATCTTGGGAGACTCCCATGTCCATCCCTGGACAGAAATCCAAATACATAAATAAAGAGATAAACAAACAGATAAATATGTTAGGAAAGGAAAGGAGAGAGAGAGAAAGGGGGGGAAAACGAAGAGAGAAAGGAGAGAGGGAAGGTACAGGAAAAGGATAAAGAAGGAAGGAAGGAAAAGGAGAGGAGAGAGAAGAGAAAAAGAGAGGAGCGGAGAGAGAAAGAGCGGGGAGAAGGAGAGAGGGAAAGGAAAAAGAAAAAGGATAAAGAAGGAAAGGAAGGGAAGGAAGAGAGAGAGAGAGAGAAGAGAGAGGAGGGAGGGAAGAAAGGAAAGGAAAAGATAAAGAAGGAAAGGAAAGGAGAGAGAGAGAAAGAAAGAGAGAGAGAGAGAGAAAGAGCGGGAGAAGGAGAGAGGGAAGGAAAAGGAAAAGGAGAGGATAAAGAAAGAAAGGAAGGGAAAGGGAGAGAGAGAGGGAGAAGAGAGAGAAAGAAAGAGAGGGAGGGAGGGAGGGAAGGAGGAAAGGAAAGGAAAAGATAAAGAAGGAAAGGAAAGGAAAGGAAGTGAAAGAAAGAAAGAAAATAGAAAGAAAAGAAAGAAAGAAAGAAAGAAGGAAAGAAAGAAGAAAGAAAGAAAGAAAGAAAGAAAGGAAAGAAAGAAAGAAAGAAAGAAAGAAAGAAAGAAAGAAAGAAAGGAAAAACCAAACTCAAAAGGCAGACCCAATGGACCACTAGATGTCTTTCTACCCTGATCCTTTTGCAGTTTTAATCCCCCGGGGAGGGGGGACACACGAAAATGCACCCCGACAGCTGATGGCCTGACCCACTACAAAGCCCCTCCCCCCCAACTCCTTAGAGACCGACACTCGAACTCAGACCGGAGGAGGCCCCGCCAGCCTGGCCAGGGAATCAGTTGCAAAAAAGTAAAAATATTATATATATAATTAAAAAAAACAACAAGCGCAGATGTACCAGGCCTTTCCACACAAGTACCCACAAAAGGCCCCCCCAGGAATGCCAAATTGCGCACACAAGAAAGCTCCGGCTTTTGAGAGAGAGCGAGAGACGAGAGAGAGGGAGGGTAGGTAAGGAAGGAATGAACAGGAATTAAGGAGGAAAGAGAGAAATAGAGAAAGGAAGTAATTGAAGGAGAGAGAGAGAGAGAAAGGAAGAACGGGAAGGAAGGAAGGAAGAGAGAGAGAGTAGGATGAAGGAAGAAGGAGAGAAGAGAGAAAGGAGAAGAAAATGAGAGAGAGAGGAGAAAGGAAGGAGGGAATGAAGGAATGAAGGAGAGGATAGAAAGAGATACGGAAGTAAGAAGGGGGGGGAAGAGAGAAAGGAAACGGAGGTATGGGGGTAGAGAGAGGAGAGGAAAGGAAGGAATAGGGAATGGAATGAAGGAAGAAGGAGAAGGCAAGAAGGAAGGAAGAGAGAGAGAGGCATGAAGGATGAGAGAGAAGAAAGGACGGAAGGATCAGAGAGAGAGAGAGAGGACAGGAGGGAAGGAAAGGAAGTAGAGAAACATAGAAAGGAAGTGAAGTAGAGAGAGAGATAGAAGGAAGGAGGGAAGAAGGAAAGGAATGGAGGAAAGAGAAAGCAAGGTGAGAATGATGAAGGAGAGAGAGATAAAGGAAGGAGGGAAGGAAGGATGAGAAGAAAGTAGAAAAGGAAGGAAGGAGGGAAGGACGGACTGAAGCAATGAATGGATAGAAGAATGAGAGGATCGGGAATGAAGGAAATGAGATAGAGATGAAGATAAAGAGAAGGATTAATTAAGGGTCGAGAAAAGAGAAAGGGGGAAGGAAGTAAGTAGAGTAGAAAGGAATGGAGTGGAAGAAGGAAAGGATAGAAATTGAGAGATAAGAGATAAATGAAGGATGGAGAGGATAGAGCTGAGAGAAAGGAAGTAGGGAAGGAAGGTCAGTAATAATAGAGAGAGATGAAGTGACGGAAGGACGGAAGAAGGAGGAGAGAGAGAGAAAGGATAAGGAAAGATGCGAGACAGAAGGGAAGGCGAGAGATAGAGAGAAAGGAAGGACGGAAACAGCAATTCAAGCAATCAAGAAAGAAAGAAAGAGAGAAAGACAGAGAGATAGAGAGGAGGAAAGGAACAAGGACACAAGGAAGAAAAGAGAAGGGGAGGTAAAAGAGATTGGGAGGTGGATGGAAGGATAAGAAGTTAAGGGACTAGAGAGAAGATAGAGAAAGAACGTACATGTTAGAAATAAAAGAGAGGAGGGTCTTTGTGGGGGAATGGGTGAGGGAGAGAGAA